>JAACJL010000051.1:0-89352 GCA_013053245.1 Agrocybe pediades | reverse complement strand
ACCGTCATGTCTGTAAGGGCAACTGCAGACCCAGCAGAGAAACTCAACCTAGAGACCAGGCCAGGACTGGCAGGAGGTCCAAAGAGTTTATTTAGGCTATGTACAACTATTTAACAACCAACACTAACCTGGCAGGAGGTCCAAAGAGAAAAGGAACAAAAACCTCAGTGCCAGCTCAGCAGATTATGTACATGGACAGCTTTAGGGCAGGTGACACTTTCTCATGTGATGTGGCACATGATGTGGCACATGATCTGCCATGTGATGTGGCTATGCCACCTATCTAATCTAATCTATGGAAAAGCGGATTATAAGATGTAAGATAAAGAGACACAATCAATAAGTTATAGTCTGTTGTACACTATGTAAGTGTCCATGGGTAAAAGGGGCAAATAGAAAAAACCGTGGCACGGTGCACGCATGCGTGCAGGCATTTTCACGCATCTGCACGCACTTGCACGCACTTGCACGCATTGCACGCACTTGCACGCATCTGCACGCATCTGCACGCACCTGCACGCACCTGCACGCACCACCTGCACATTGTGTCCGCCTTCAAGGACACTTGTCTCCCATAGCAGTGGAATATATAGTCAACTTAGGATTCGGCTTGTAACCTTTCAGCTTAGACCAAACAACTACTAACGAGTTTGTACTAATGAATAAGCGCTCGCGCGTCGGAGTTTGAATTTCTTGAAGTCAGCCTGCCACTAAGAAAGCCGTTGTTCCCTCGCTGTTCTTCTGATATATCAGCATAAAAACAATTTTCCAGAGGATTAATACATTACATCTATGGGTCTATCAAAAATCAGGGTAAGTTAAAGAGGAGGGACAGTTTGTGCGGTTACATCAGGTCGAACGACGCTGGTCTTCAGAGAGCGCGTGTCGGAGTTTTAAACTGTCTCGCCTTACGGAGTCGTGGGTATCAGGCTTGTTTCTACTCTCACAAACTCCGGGGGTTCAGTTTTCATTAATAAAATGTATCATTAGGTGCCACTGGTGCTACGTAAAAAGTTTTGCATTATACTTGTAGGTTTCACAACCTGGGTGAGTAGATTGAGATCGAGCGCGAGCATAGAGTCAATGCTGACCAAACACACTGCCACCTTAGGCAGACGGCACAAGACGGGCATACATATATTACTTACACCGAGTCCAATCCGTTGCTACGTTAATCTACGCTACGGGCTGTACTGGTCTCCTATGAAATGTATCTGCACGCACCGCCACGCACCTGCACGCACCTGCACGCACCTGCACGCACCTGCACGCACCTGCACGCACCGCCACGCACCGCCACGCACCTGCACGCATCGCCACGCACTGCCACGCACCGGCAGTAATTGGCACGCATCTGGCACGCACCGCCACGCATCGACCACGCACTGGCACGCATCGACCACGCACTGGCACGCATCTGCCACGCACCGGCACGCATCTGCCACGCATCTCTAAATATACTGCACGTATTCGCACGCATGTTGTGCACACATCTGCACCCACTCTTAAGAGCTCGAAAACTGTATATTGTAGAGATACATACAACTTAATGAATAAAAAATTGTCTGGGTGAAATTTGGGTGAAATTTGAAATGTTGCCAGAGAGTTGAGACTGTCAAAACGGAGATTAGGGCTATGCTAAGAGGAAATGGAAATTCCTTTCGCAAAAAAGAGAATATAAGGCGGCAGGAAGAGCAGTAAGCTTTACCATCTGCCCTTACTCTCAAGTCTTCGAACTATGGGAGTTATAGTAAGCTGATTGGCTTAATTAAAACCGCAAAATATTGTATTGACCAATCTACAAATCACAGGACTTCTTCAAGCATGTGTCTCGTTACTTTACGGACGACATACCGGACCAGAAGCGCCCAATCTCTTTTCCTCATCCGGAAACGTCTCCACCAGAAAATCCCGCGGTCTCTGAGCGATACATTCCTGTATTCAATGTCGAAGGTGAGCATTATATTGTCCGCCGGCGGCATTGTACACACATAAATCATATGTTTTAGGTGATATTGTAAGCTATGTAGAGCGCCCGAGACATAAAGTGAAGATAGAAGCACTACCCATGGCTGTTCCAGCTCCGGAAGAAAAGGTGAAAAAGGATCCTGACAGTCCAAAGCTTCCAGTGTTGAAAGGTGTTGGTGAGTAGTGCTCTCTGTGCTCTCTCCAGTGCATGATGGATCTGCTGATGCATACCATAGAGAAGAAGAAAGCGAAGTTGGCTATAAAACCGAAACCAAAACTTCCTATGAAACCTAAAATCGACGTCACTAGCAGCTCAGAACCTAGTGAAGACTCGGACTCGAGTGAGGACAGTGACTACTCGTCTTATAAGTGGGATGGATGGCCTGATGGGTATCTCACCCGCAACTTTACTCATGCAGAAGTGCGTGAGTCCGGCAATCTCATGGTTCATTGGGCATCTCGTCGAGGTGGAGGTGACCGTAAAGGTCAGGTTGACGCACCTGAATGGGAGCTTGGAAAGAAGTCTACAAGAAAATGTGTAGGCGTCATCACCTGCGATAACGAAATATGCGAAATTGTCGTTCGGCCTCATATAAATCCTACCGACTTGGATCACCAACTGACGAAGAAATGTTCCTGTGGCGGGAAGCTAGTATACGAACCCTGCGGTATCCTGTCTGTCCTCCATACATGGTCCGGCGGTGTCCATTACGCAAATAATGGGCACCACTTACATCGGAGACCTACACATATCCTCCATTTTTTGCCTAACGAGAAGGTCCGGTTTGAGAAGATGTACCAGGCTAACCCCACGTCGGGCCCACTCAAAATGCAAGTGGGAATACCAACTCTCAATGGTCCCGGGGACTCTGCTATCGACATCACGCCTCTTCTATTGAATGCAGACCGTATTGCAAAGGAGCGATCGAAAATGCGCAAAGAAGGAACCCTCTCCGCCGATGGGTTGATTGCTGCCTTTTCTGCCTTCTCAAAATCACACCCACATTTTGTCAGACGCTCTACTCTCGGAGAGGTCACCGTAATTTCTGTCCAGACTTCCTTCATGCGCTCTCAGCTTGTTAAAGACAAGAAGCTTGACGGTCCTATCAATGGGATGGTGAGCGATGCGGCTCATGGATGGTGGAAGGAACGAACATCCCTGCTTATTGTATCGTCCACCTACTGCCCGGTGCTACGTGCATGGGCTCCTGGTGTCTTGTCCTACTCAAATGGTGCATCCGGTGAGCACTTTCAGTACCACTTTCTTGCTGTGCTCGAGGGCATAGCAGAAGAGGCTGAGTCGCGAGACATTCCTGTCACGGACACCTTATTTGCTGGGGTATGTCTTGAACTTCTACACATGTTTTATGGAAGCTAATTAATTGTAGGTGATGGATTTCAGCGAGGCCGAAAGGGTAGGGTTTGTGCGAGCGTTTACTGCCTTCTGGGAAGTACGCTCGGACAACACCAGGACCCGTTCTGAGCTAAAGAGTGCGGCAGAGCTATTACTCAAAGGTTGCGGCGAGCATTATCGAGCAGCTATCACGCGCATTAGCCGTATTGTTGCTGTTGTTCCACCCGAGAGCGCTGACACGGATTTTAAACCACGAGCGCTTAAACTCATGGACCTCCCGGACTCGAAAACCTTTCGAGAACATGCTGCTCTACTTGTTCGGGACTATCCTCACATTGCCAGCTGGATGGAATGGTGGACGCGACCTGTTCACGCGGCTATGCTCTTTGAATCGGAACGGAAGATGGATATTGAAATTTGGAACTCTATTCCTAGGACAACAAATGCTGAGGAGTCCATGCATTGGAAGCTATATAGTGCTTGTGGTCGCGACCATGCATTTCTTGAAGGGATGCATTCACTATATGCTGTGGCAGTTTATTATGAACGCATGCACGAGGGCGCTCGAAGTATGTACTCCAATTATCCTTGCCTTAATTTAGTTCACTGACATTTTATATTAGCAGGGGCAAAGATCCGCTATGGAAAGGCAGAGGCATGGAAGGACAACGTTGCAGCTCTTGGGCGTACTAAGCGTAGCAGAGGGGACCCATCTACTTCAAAGAAACGACAGTCAAAGTCTGACGGCCGTCCTCCTGACACAATAAAGGAGTTACTTCTTAAGCCTTCAGCAAAGAAGTCCAAAGCGCTGCAGAAACCACAATACACACTTCCCCCTTCCTATCCCTGGAGCAATAACTCGTGCTGGTTAGATACGTCTTTACAGGTCCTGTTTATGGCCGTCAGTCACCTTCCATCCGACTACACCATGCTCAATACCCACTGGACAAAGGACTCTCCTCTCCGTTCTCTATTCGAAGGACTATTGCGGCGTCTTGAGGATGAATCCGAGAGTACCAGTACCTCGAAGAAGCTTCGTTCGGACCGTGATCTCCTTCGGAAGAAGCTCAAGGACATGAAGATTATTAAAACACAATCGAGTTTTGAGTCATTGTTTGTGAGTAATAATTTAATTTGTGTAGTTATAATCTGTTGTGCTGAACCTTAACCTGTAGGTATGGTTTACGGACTTGATATCACACGAGGGCAAACCCTCCTCCAATTATAGAGGAGTGGCTGCCTTTGATGTATGGACAATCGAGGTTCATGTCTGCACTGGCTCAGAGGAAATAGGCGGCCCGCATCGGGAGATATCTTATACTCCTCGTGTGTCACGTATATACCAAGCCAGTAGCAGCGACCACGAGAAGTACGAGGGATCCCTTGAAGGCTTCATAAAGGACCTCTTCATACTCGACAGGCCTGCCGAACCAGTACGCCTTTGCTGGAGGAACCGTGATAACACGCCACTGTGCACTGGGAAGCGTACCGATCATCGCAATCTTCTCCTCTCTATTCCTATCTTGCTAGGAGTCGAAACCCCGACCGAGCCATCAGCAGAAAGCGACGACTCACCAGACCTTCTTGTTTGGAATATCCCAGAGCGTGTTGCATTGTCACCATTGCGTGCTGGCAAATCAGATGGGGAAATCGTCTATGACCTCTTTGCATTAGCTTTGACAAACGGGACTCACTTTATCGCTCGCTACTTCTCTCTGGACCATTCGGCGGTATACACCTACGATGGGATGAAGAACAAGGGTATTCCCGTTATCGAGCCTTTTGTTGTGAAGCAAGATCCTATGTTTGGGCCCAATCTCTCCCTTCCGGTCGGCTACACTGTGCATCAAGTCTTTTATTCACTACGCGGTGGATTGAAGACGCAAGAGGCTTTTTTTAAAGAGCGCGTTGAGCACTACAGTACACTGTTCAACCTCAGATTCTCCACCGACTCCCTTAACAAATTACCAATCATACTTTATGCTGGATCCGACTTGAATGTCATGGACGAGAAGGATCGATTTTGGCTTTCAAATTCCGAGAGGTCAAAAAGGCGTTACAAGGAATACATAACCCGCTCCACAAAACCGACATCTATTCCTCGTCGTCACTCACCAGAGTCGGAGGAGGAGACACTTCCTCCTCGGCATTTGCATCAATCCAGAAAAGCGCTTCCAGCTGCTGAGCTCTCGCCAGAAGAGTCACATGTCCCTGCTGTATTGCAGTCCCATCCCTCAAGGTCACATCCTCCTTCTTTTATAAGCTGTCGTTGTGGGCTTGTAGGTGAGTCTTCAGTCGCATCCCTCAAGTAACATACACACGGAGTTCTCATTTCAGTTTTGGTTTTAAAGGTAACCCGTTAGAGGTCGATGATTCCATCCTATATGGCCCGCTTATCCGATGTGATGAATGCGAGGAGATGCAGCACATCGCATGTCAGCGAGATGGGCGTGCCTATGACCTTTCAAAGAAGGAGAAATTCGTCTGCGACACTTGTGACCTCTCACACTTGGTGATTGGGGAGAAGACTTACCGCGCTTCCTTACGAAGGTGACTTTATTATTCTTCCTCTCTTTTACTGTGCTAATAATGTATACCTAGAAAAATCAACGCTAGGACGGCCTGGAATAAGCCCCTAGCTAAGCGCCTGCGTGCTGGACGAGGAGCACTTGCCCGCATAGGTGATTTCTGGTACCCCGTTCGGCTGATCGAGAAGTCGGACAGTTGCTGGAGGGTTCAATGGTGGAGGGGGAATATGTTTGAGCCTGGCGTGCTGGAAACTCCGGGCGCTGCGTCTGAGGTCAATCATGCGAACCTTGTCGACTCACTGTGGATGGATAGAAGTGCAAGGAGAAAAATCAGGGTAAGTGCTGGTTTATACGTCTCATTAAACCGCTGATGACTCACTGAGATGCACCACGGTGTACTCATAGCTGGGGAAATGGAAGCATGCGCATGCTGAATCCAGATTCGAAGATAGATTCGATGATCCGCTCTCCATGCAATATACTCCCGAGGTCCACGATGTTCTTCTTCCTTCAAAAGCAATCCTGTCTGCCCTCTTTGAGGGTAGGATTGAAGACCTTCAAGATACTCCAATACCAGCACTGGAGTGGCTACGTTCGCAGAAGAAACCCATCCACTCTACGCTCATACCATTCGTCGGAGGTCTCTCAGTAAATGAACGCCTCCAAATCACAAACTGGTTTGAGCGGAACATATCGCTTGACCCCCAGCTGCGTATGAACTGGATGGGATTACTACCTTTAGCCCATGCCTACACCGTGTACCTCGCTGCACGACTTCGGCGCACCGTGGCACGGGAAGACGCAATGAATGATTCGGATCTCCTCACCAAAGCGTGGGAAGCAGTTCACTGCGGTGCCGGAGCCTTGGATTCTGTGATAAGGGTTGATATGGAGCGAGAATGCATCGAGAGACTCGAAGAGGAAATGTTCGAGAACTCGAAAGAGGCGGGGATCGCTGGCTATTACCAATGGGGACTGGATGCCGGACATCACCAAGAAGACTGGAATCCTTACAGCAACCTACGTCCAGACTGGAACCATGAAGATCGGGAGGGTAACGACGAGGAGCTTCAGGTGATACCATAATATTGACGTTGTATACCATACTCACAGTCCTTGGCTAAATACAGGTTGGCACCAAATATATTGTATTTGAGGATGGAGGCGCAGAAAATGGCGGACAGCCTGCTACAGAGAATCCAAGGCCCAAACCAAGACCCAGACCGAAGCCTAAAGCCAAACCGAAGCCTATTCCGAAGCGCACCAGAGAAGATGATGAAACAGGCGACGCCATTCCGCCCCCAAAAAAGAATAAAGTAACTTAACAATACTACCTAGTACACAGTATTATCTTTAAATTTGAGTCAATCATAACACATTTATCCTCATGTAATAAAGTACAAATGCCTACAGCCTACTACGCTTCAACTGAGAAGTTACAGAGCGGGTTATAGAACTTACTACACCACACGCACCTTGGCACGCATCTTGAGCGGTCAAATTTACCGTTTCACGCACCTTCTGTATCACTGCACGCATATACACATGGCCTGCACGCATCTGACTAGGTCCAGCACGCATCTGTACACGTCCCGCACGCACCCGCACGCACTGCCACGCACCACGCACCCGTGCCACGGGTTTTGTCCTATGCCCAACCCAGACGACTGTCAGTCACCTTCTTCTATATATGGGAGTTCTTATATTCTCACGGCACAAACTGCCCCTGCACGACCGTCAAGAAGCGCACAAACTGCCTGGCAGACTGGATTCTTCTGATTCCGGGTAGTGACGGTATATTAGTCTACTGGTGCTCCTAGAAATTGTTTTCATGACTCTGTATTTTTAGTAAAAGGCAAAAAGAGTAATATATTTAGTGTTCTCATATTTTCACGGTCTCAAATAGCCATGCTTACATGCTTGCTTTGCTCATTACCCAGCTCAATCAACTTCAACCCACGTAAGTAGGCGAGCTACAGCAATTTTATTGCGTATTTAGTACATATACATTGGTTAGACTACATAAATCTAACTATCTGAGCCCTTGCAAGTGACCGGCATGTGGATGTGTGCGTGCGTGAAGAACCGTGCAGATGCGTGCAAGTGCGTGTGATGCGTGCAAATGGCTGCACGCATGCGTGAACCCTGCCACGGGTTTTTCTACTTGCCCCTCTCCACTAGCTGACATAGGAGAAAAAGCTCCATGCAGACATTCCTGTGGAATCTGTTAAATACCACGGAAGTCCTAATAACCGCCACAAATGTTCTAACCCCCCATGCAATATCAGTGACCAGTGGAATACCGGCAACCATTCTGTAGTTTGTAAGGTGCCAGAAGCTCGCAAGGGCCAAAAGGTATAAAATACGCGATATGGATTGCAGTGAATGTACTCATTTTCTTACCCTACAAAGCATCGGAAACCAGGGAAAGTCAAATAATGTATGGAATGTATTCTCCTGTTTGTGACTACTTCTGTAGATTTACGTTGTATCCTGTCCGCCTTGTATTAGAGTAGAATCACCCACAATGAAAGAAAAAACCAGAGGACTCATGTGACAATTCTTAAAGGAATCAGAAAGCAAGGTATAGAGCACATCGGCGATCATGCCGCCTCTGATGTTCACGGCGGGCAAGCACTGCACAGTTTAACCTCTAGGTGAGTAAGTAGATGATAAGCAAAAGGACAATGCTCACCGTTGTCCAAAGTATCCCACTATGCCTATCAGCGGCCTACGCTGCACACCCTACACTGAAGGGTGTCTATCTCAGTACATATCCAAGGACGAAGGCGAAGGATGACTTGATGAAAGGCCAGGTGAGTGGAACCCTTATAAGGATTGAGAGCGACGGACTTACCACTACCATAGCACTCTCTCTATACTGCCAACAAGTACGACCATTGACCGAATCTTCAAAGCCTCAAAAGCGGCAAACAAGGGAGTGTTGAAGAGGGACTAGGGTGAGTCGAATCATTCATCAGCTACAGGTGAAATGGGAAAGCAGTAACTTACTGCCTCGTGACGTAGGGAACGACGGCAACGACGTTCGGAATCTGTGTAATTTAGGGAATCAGCGCAACACCCATAACTTGAAGAACATCACTCACCAATATCCACAGGCTAGTGGGCGCAAAGTGGATGACATGCACATTACCGGATGACCTGTGAAAGTGCTATGTAGGTGGCTATGCACTACATATATATGCTATGTACATTCATTTGCGAATACGGCTGTAATCTTACCTTATAGGTCACCCAGTATAGGTGAGGGATCTGGGATTGTGGCCAGAATGCTAGAAGAGAATCAGACCAGACCAGCGTGGAATCTGGATTCCTGGTGAGGGAAGGAATAAGAATGGATAAACCTGTGTTGCAGCCCTTCCCTTTAAATCGGCAGTTGCATGTGCTCAAGCCCCGACATTGTTTCTTCTCCTAAATGTCAGCACCTCAACATTCCTGGTTGTAGCTTGTGCGAGGCTCAGCTGACCTCTTCTCGCTTAGATGGGACACCGTGACCGTAGACGCAGACGGCTCATTTACTATCGGGAACAAGACGACCCAAAGAAGCCTCTATAATAGGGTTTATAGTAGCAGCAAGAGAATACTAATGTTGCAAGGACAGCAAGAGAATAGATTAGGAAAGCAGAATGTTGAATGCTTGAGAGACATAAACGAATCA
This sequence comes from Agrocybe pediades, assembly GCA_013053245.1. Lineage (NCBI taxonomy): Eukaryota > Fungi > Basidiomycota > Agaricomycetes > Agaricales > Agrocybaceae > Agrocybe > Agrocybe pediades. The sequence goes on along the minus strand of JAACJL010000051.1, from coordinate 79,823 downwards.
CATATATATATAGTTTCAAAGCTGAAGGCCAAACGCGGTTATGCAATGTGGATTGTGGTCGTGAATTGCTGGAGTGGGAATTGGCATCGGCTAGGTTGTCACTGTTGGCAGGGAGCCAGACGAGACACAACAGAGGTATGATATGGTAATGAATACAGAAGGGAGAGCGGGTACCGACGTAGATATACGAGGTGACTGTGATGTGACAAGTCACGTGGCTAGCCGACGAGAGGTGCCGAGGACTATCTAGTCTAACAGTCACTACATTAATTAGTGTGATAGTGGAAGAAAGAATGATACACACTGCTAGAGATATTATGGGGAAGGCATAATGACTTACCAGCACATTTCTTAATCGCTCTCTTCAACCTCTTCCACCACTTCTTCGACTGTGAGTTATGGTTAAACAGGTATGTAAAAATCTTGAGTAAGACAGTAGATACAAACATCTTGAAGCTTCACGACGCTCAGCCGCATCCTGGAAGATAATTGAGGATATTGAAAAGGTGTACACTGACTTGTGATGGGAAGACAACAAAGTTTCAAGACATACCCACTGATAAAGGTGAATAAAGACAGCACGATAGGCGGAGGAAAGGGGCTTACTTGCTATAGTGAAGGTGGGGAGAAAGGGAGAAAGTATTAGCAGGCATGCAAGAGAAAATGACTATACAACGACATACATTCTGGAGAGCAGGAACACGAAATGATCAGTGGTGCATTCCCTGGATTCAAGTCAAGCAGTGACATACCAACTGGAGAGCAGGAACATGAAATGATCAGTGGTGCATTCACTTGATTCAAGTCAAGCAGCGACGTACCGCCTGGAGAGCAGGAAAGCGAAATGATCAGTGGTGCATTCACTTGATTCAAGTCAAGCAGCGACATACAAACTGGAAAGCAGGAAAGCGAAATGATCAGTGGTGCATACACTTGATTCAAGTCAAGCAGCGACATACTTTCTGGAGAGCAGGAAAGCAAAATGATCAGTGGTGCATTCACTTGATTCAAGTCAAGCAGCAACATACAAACTGGAAAGCAGGAAAGCAAAATGATCAGTTGTGCATTCACTTGATTCAAGTCAAGCAGCGACGTACTCTCTGGAGAGCAGGAATGCGAAATGATCAGTGGTACATTCACTTGATTCAAGTCAAGCAGCAACGTACCGCCTGGAGAGCAGGAAAGCAAAATGATCAGTGGTGCATACACTTGATTCAAGTCAAGCAGCGACATACCAACTGGAGAGCAGGAATGTGAAATGATCAGTTGTGCATTCACTTGATTCAAGTCAAGCAGCGACGTACTCTCTGGAGAGCAGGAACGTGAAATGATCAGTGGTACATTCACTTGATTCAAGTCAAGCAGCAACGTACCGCCTGGAGAGCAGGAAAGCAAAATGATCAGTGGTGCATACACTTGATTCAAGTCAAGCAGCAACGTACCTCCTGGAGAGCAGGAAAGCGAAATGATCAGTGGTGCATTCACTTGATTCAAGTCAAGCAGCGACGTACTTTCTGGAGAGCAGGCACACAAAATGATCAGTGGTGCATTCACTTGATTCAAGTCAAGCAGCGACATACCTCCTGGAGAGCAGGAAAGCAAAATGATCAGTGGTGCATACACTTGATTCAAGTCAAGCAGCGACGTACCGCCTGGAGAGCAGGAAAGCGAAATGATCAGTGGTGCATTCACTTGATTCAAGTCAAGCAGCAACGTACCGCCTGGAGAGCAGGAAAGCAAAATGATCAGTGGTGCATTCACTTGATTCAAGTCAAGCAGCAACATACCGCCTGGAGAGCAGGAAAGCAAAATGATCAGTGGTGCATACACTTGATTCAAGTCAAGCAGCAACGTACCGCCTGGAGAGCAGGAAAGCAAAATGATCAGTGGTGCATTCACTTGATTCAAGTCAAGCAGCGACATACAAACTGGAAAGCAGGAAAGCGAAATGATCAGTGGTGCATACACTTGATTCAAGTCAAGCAGCGACGTACTCTCTGGAGAGCAGGAATGCGAAATGATCAGTGGTACATTCACTTGATTCAAGTCAAACAGCGACATACAAACTGGAGAGCAGGAAAGCAAAATGATCAGTTGTGCATTCACTTGATTCAAGTCAAGCAGCAACATACCGCCTGGAGAGCAGGAAAGCGAAATGATCAGTGGTGCATTCACTTGATTCAAGTCAAGCAGCGACGTACTTTCTGGAGAGCAGGAAAGCGAAATGATCAGTGGTACATTCACTTGATTCAAGTCAAGCAGCAACGTACCGCCTGGAGAGCAGGAAAGCAAAATGATCAGTGGTGCATTCACTTGATTCAAGTCAAGCAGCAACATACCGCCTGGAGAGCAGGAAAGCAAAATGATCAGTGGTGCATACACTTGATTCAAGTCAAGCAGCAACGTACCGCCTGGAGAGCAGGAAAGCAAAATGATCAGTGGTGCATACACTTGATTCAAGTCAAGCAGCGACATACCAACTGGAGAGCAGGAATGTGAAATGATCAGTTGTGCATTCACTTGATTCAAGTCAAGCAGCGACGTACTCTCTGGAGAGCAGGAACGTGAAATGATCAGTGGTACATTCACTTGATTCAAGTCAAGCAGCAACGTACCGCCTGGAGAGCAGGAAAGCAAAATGATCAGTGGTGCATTCACTTGATTCAAGTCAAGCAGCGACATACAAACTGGAAAGCAGGAAAGCGAAATGATCAGTGGTGCATACACTTGATTCAAGTCAAGCAGCGACGTACTCTCTGGAGAGCAGGAATGCGAAATGATCAGTGGTACATTCACTTGATTCAAGTCAAACAGCGACATACAAACTGGAGAGCAGGAAAGCAAAATGATCAGTTGTGCATTCACTTGATTCAAGTCAAGCAGCGACGTACTCTCTGGAGAGCAGGAACGCGAATTGATCAGTGGTGCATTCACTTGATTCAAGTCAAGCAGCGACGTACTTTCTGGTGAGCAGGAAAGCAAAATGATCAGTGGTGCATACACTTGATTCAAGTCAAGCAGCGACGTACTCTCTGGAGAGCAGGAACGCGAATTGATCAGTGGTGCATTCACTTGATTCAAGTCAAGCAGCGACGTACTTTCTGGTGAGCAGGAAAGCAAAATGATCAGTGGTGCATACACTTGATTCAAGTCAAGCAGCGACGTACCGCCTGGAGAGCAGGAAAGCAAAATGATCAGTGGTGCATTCACTTGATTCAAGTCAAGCAGCGACGTACCGCCTGGAGAGCAGGAAAGCAAAATGATCAGTGGTGCATTCACTTGATTCAAGTCAAGCAGCGACGTACCGCCTGGAGAGCAGGAAAGCAAAATGATCAGTGGTGCATACACTTGATTCAAGTCAAGCAGCAACGTACCGCCTGGAGAGCAGGAAAGCAAAATGATCAGTGGTGCATTCACTTGATTCAAGTCAAGCAGCGACATACAAACTGGAAAGCAGGAAAGCGAAATGATCAGTGGTGCATACACTTGATTCAAGTCAAGCAGCAACGTACCGCCTGGAGAGCAGGAAAGCAAAATGATCAGTGGTGCATACACTTGATTCAAGTCAAGCAGCAACGTACCTCCTGGAGAGCAGGAAAGCGAAATGATCAGTGGTGCATTCACTTGATTCAAGTCAAGCAGCGACGTACTTTCTGGAGAGCAGGCACACAAAATGATCAGTGGTGCATTCACTTGATTCAAGTCAAGCAGCGACATACCTCCTGGAGAGCAGGAAAGCAAAATGATCAGTGGTGCATACACTTGATTCAAGTCAAGCAGCGACGTACCGCCTGGAGAGCAGGAAAGCGAAATGATCAGTGGTGCATTCACTTGATTCAAGTCAAGCAGCAACGTACCGCCTGGAGAGCAGGAAAGCAAAATGATCAGTGGTGCATTCACTTGATTCAAGTCAAGCAGCAACATACCGCCTGGAGAGCAGGAAAGCAAAATGATCAGTGGTGCATACACTTGATTCAAGTCAAGCAGCAACGTACCTCCTGGAGAGCAGGAAAGCGAAATGATCAGTGGTACATTCACTTGATTCAAATCAAGCAGCGACATACCTCCTGGAGAGCAGGAAAGCGAAATGATCAGTGGTACATTCACTTGATTCAAGTCAAGCAGCGACATACTGTCTGGAGAGCAGGAAAGCAAAATGATCAGTGGTGCATTCACTTGATTCAAGTCAAGCAGCGACATACAAACTGGAAAGCAGGAAAGCGAAATGATCAGTGGTGCATACACTTGATTCAAGTCAAGCAGCGACGTACTCTCTGGAGAGCAGGAATGCGAAATGATCAGTGGTACATTCACTTGATTCAAGTCAAACAGCGACATACAAACTGGAGAGCAGGAAAGCAAAATGATCAGTGGTGCATTCACTTGATTCAAGTCAAGCAGCGACATACCTCCTGGAGAGCAGGAAAGCAAAATGATCAGTGGTGCATACACTTGATTCAAGTCAAGCAGCGACGTACCGCCTGGAGAGCAGGAAAGCGAAATGATCAGTGGTGCATTCACTTGATTCAAGTCAAGCAGCAACGTACCGCCTGGAGAGCAGGAAAGCAAAATGATCAGTGGTGCATTCACTTGATTCAAGTCAAGCAGCAACATACCGCCTGGAGAGCAGGAAAGCAAAATGATCAGTGGTGCATACACTTGATTCAAGTCAAGCAGCAACGTACCGCCTGGAGAGCAGGAAAGCAAAATGATCAGTGGTGCATTCACTTGATTCAAGTCAAGCAGCGACATACAAACTGGAAAGCAGGAAAGCGAAATGATCAGTGGTGCATACACTTGATTCAAGTCAAGCAGCGACGTACTCTCTGGAGAGCAGGAATGCGAAATGATCAGTGGTACATTCACTTGATTCAAGTCAAACAGCGACATACAAACTGGAGAGCAGGAAAGCAAAATGATCAGTTGTGCATTCACTTGATTCAAGTCAAGCAGCGACGTACTCTCTGGAGAGCAGGAACGCGAATTGATCAGTGGTGCATTCACTTGATTCAAGTCAAGCAGCGACGTACTTTCTGGTGAGCAGGAAAGCAAAATGATCAGTGGTACATTCACTTGATTCAAATCAAGCAGCGACATACCTCCTGGAGAGCAGGAAAGCGAAATGATCAGTGGTACATTCACTTGATTCAAGTCAAGCAGCAACATACAAACTGGAAAGCAGGAAAGCGAAATGATCAGTGGTGCATTCACTGGATTCAAGTCAAGCAGTGACATACCAACTGGAGAGCAGGAACGTGAAATGATCAGTGGTGCATTCACTTGATTCAAGTCAAGCAGCAACATACTTTCTGGAGAGCAGGAAAGCGAAATGATCAGTGGTACATTCACTTGATTCAAATCAAGCAGCGACATACCTCCTGGAGAGCAGGAAAGCGAAATGATCAGTGGTACATTCACTTGATTCAAGTCAAGCAGCGACATACTGTCTGGAGAGCAGGAATGCAAAATGATCAGTGGTGCATTCACTTGATTCAAATTGAGCAGCGACATACCTCCTGGAGAGCAGGAAAGCGAAATGATCAGTGGTGCATTCACTTGATTCAAGTCAAGCAGCAACATACTTCCTGGAGAGCAGAAAGTGAAATGATCAGTGGTGAATTAACTAGATTCCAGACCAGCAGCGACATACTTTCTGGATAGTATGGTGACCATGTTATCATTCTGTCATCTGTAGATATGCACCAACATGCTCCAATAGTCACCTACCTTCACAAACTCCTTTCTCACATTGACAAAGGTTGCTACCATGTTGTCATCCTCGGAAGGTGGTTGCCAACGCTTCTCGTGAGGTGCTCTCTCGAAGGTGAACCTCTTACGACACCTCCGACTTCAGATGCATATGTTACTTGCACCCATAGCCATGACTCGCTAGCCGACTCACCATACATAAAACCCCCCATCCCTTTGCGTCCCTAGCCTCGTGTCCCCGCATTTCGGGCATGTTTGTTTTCTACTTTCCACCCAAACCTTCTCGATCAGCATACACATAACCAGAACCTCACCGGCCTGAACAACTGTATTCCAATCACGTTCATCCACTCGCATCCCATCACCCTGCTTCACAAGACAATATCTCCCCGAGTGAACACGATCCTCTCCAAGCTTCCCTCTGAAGTGCTTCGATAGGTTGTCGTGCGCGTCCTGAGAATACAGTGAGTCTAGACAGATGAGGCAGCGTCGGGCTCACTCACAGAGAATAGAGCCATGATCGTTGGAGGGAAGACCAGTTTCTCGCCGAGAGCATCGATGATAGTCACGCCGCCGTTATCGTGACTGTACCCTATGTTGCCATCGGCGATGCTGCGTTGTTCAAGGTGAATTTTGAGGAGCTGTTGTAGCATATGTTCCACTGTGGGGGCGCGATTGTGCATCGCCATCGTCAGATTCGTCTCTCCGAAATGGCAGACTTCAAATACCTTCTGCACGATCCCAATTTTCGGGATGAATCACAAGGTCCCCACCCACATTGTTGAATTGACCGCCTGAGATTATGATATTGGATGCCCCCGCAAAGAAACTCTGATTTACTTGGGTCGTTTCACCCACTTGAGAGCGAGAAAGAGACACGATCTTCGTATTAGACAGAGACATGGTGGTATAGGTCTGGGAAAGGGCGGGAATGAACCCAATAAGCCAGCATGCCCAGCTTTCGACTAATGCGGTGTGCCTCATGTCGTACACGAGGCAACTTTCGTTCCGGTATATGTCACCCACGTTCCTTCCGTGCATACGCCGCTCGTCAGTCATTCCCTCACACTGCTTTCAATGTGATGCTGTGATAGAACGGGGGCACTACCCGGTCCTATGGGATGCGGATGGGGACGACGGCACAGCTACCGGATTGGCAATCTCACGAGGTGCATTGCAAATCCAAGGTGCTGGGCAAGCTTTTCTTAGTCCAGGTGCACAGCCTGATCAAGTGCATGATAGGTCCCTCGAATTAGACGACTGAGCCTTAACGCTAGCAATGTCTCGAATGAAGAGAGGGTCTTTTTATGAGAACGGATCTTTGGAGAATGATGAGGGTTTTGGAAGAGAAGGTTTGCCTTGCAACGAGAGGAGGGGTGTCAGAGAGATGGATTGTGCCCAAAGAGAATGCGACTATATATGGTGAGGATTGGAGTCAGAGATCTGAGCGTCACGCACAACATGTCATCGGCTCAATGATCAATGCTGAGGGTATCGAAGGTGAGGATGGAGTACCTTGAATCAAGGGCAATGACGATAGTAGGCTGCAGCCAATTGCAGTGCTTCCAGTGCAGTCGATGAAGGCACTCTCTTCATCCTGGACTCTAAGGAGGCGTTAAGGTCTGCGTTTCACCTATTCGTCTATATTTCACGTGAGCTGGGAACGAGCAGCGAAGATTGTGCATTTTATGAATAAAGGAAGACATAATTATTTTTTCTATGCTGTTCGCAAGCCCCGCATGAGTCTTGTGACAAACGGAACGCATACAGAGTAAAAGAAAACCCACTTGAACACGATCCCACCCAATCCTGTTACAGCCGTCGAGCTCGCTTCTGACCCTCGTGCTTTTCTTGAGTTGATCTTCCTAAATCCCAACTGCAAGTTGACAGAAATTCACGTCCGAGCCTCCTTCATAAATCTACTTTCTCTCCTGCAGTGACGGCCCACACAGAAGAGATATCGGCAGGAACAGCAACCGCGCTCAACGGCGTCTTCAAGGAGCTCCAAACATCCCATTTCCATCTACGCGGGTACATGCCGGTGTAGGCGCAGAACTCGTAGTTTCGCCCTTGTCTCAGGTTCAAGACCTGCGCGGCTCGAAATAGCAGGTTCATCCGCCGCTCTGTATGCTTGGACGTGTCGAAGATGGCGAGGCGCAGCTGTTTTCGGGAAAACTGCACGTTTATGTCAATAAGGCAAAAGTAGGGTAGCATCCCAAAATTATGGGAAAGATGGAGGGGATAGCTGCGCCGGAGCAATTCGTGCAATTGCACCTTCCCTTGAACTCCTGCTGAAACCATTGTCAAAGCCGCGGTCCATGCTTGAGTAACCGTTGAGGTCATAGCTGGGGAAAAAATAAAGGCTATGGACCAAGTGGAGAAGGCAAGGATGGGTGCGCGCTGTCAAAGGCTGCTCATGTTGAGCCCGAAGATGTGAAGATAGGAGTCGATGTTTCATGGGCGTCGGAGACAATTAAGCGGATCGCAATGGACGAGCAGTAGGTGGCGTCATCGACATGCTTGACTTCTTGAGCTTGAGGCCTAAGGGGTGCGGTATGGCGGAGGTGGTCGGCGATGCATCTAACGAGGAAGAGAACACATGTTAATACAAATGCATCGCAGTGAAACAAAAAGCCAGATATCAAGAATGAACAAGCCAAAGCAGAAGACGAAGACGACAACAAATGAAACCAAAAGAAAGAAAAGAAAAGAAGGAAAAAACAGACCTGACTCATCCCCTAGCCGACGCCCTTCCAATCCACACCTGCACCAGCACCGTCCGCTACCTTCTTCAACACCGTCCAAGCCAAGGTGTTCGGATCGTCAGACAGCGACAACACTCCAAAAAAAAAACGCTGCTGAATAGATGTCGAACGACGACGACGGGGCCTTCTAGTTCAATGGCTCGGTGGTGGCAGGATGGTTGAGTTGAGGCTGGACGAAATGGTTGGTCGCGCGAGAAGGGAATTGGACACCCGGCTGTTGCAGGCGTGTGCGAGTGCGAACTGGTACTTGGTGCCTGTAAGGGAAAAAAGATACGGAATAAATGAGTTAGATATCATGAGATGAAAGTTTGGAAGGAAGTAAAAGAACGAAAGGTAAAGAAAGGGATTTCACTGAGCCCAGTTTAAGTCCCAGTTGTGGGCCTCCGAGAGGGACAGGTACATGACGAAAGAAAATGGGAGTGAAATAAATAAAGGTGAGACTTACTTCAGGTGTTATCGCGACGGCTGACAACGTTGGGAGCCACAGTAAGCAAGCGTCGTTTGAGTTTCCAACAAATGTTCTCCGTTAAGCAGCGCATGCTGTCTGCGCAGATCCTGAGTGGCGAGGTTGACGAGCTCGTATACCATTCGCAATTCCTTGAGACTGCATTAATCTAGGGGGAAAGCGGCAACAATCTGAGGTTCATGAAACGGGGCGAAATCGGATGGAGAGCGACTGAACATCGAGCGAGGTTATGTGTGTTGGAGGGCTAGAATTAACATAGGTCAGAGTTGAGTTGAAATATCCAGACCGATTCGTACCTTGGTCTAGTACGTGTCTAGGTGTCCTTATCGGACGTCGAAGGTGGGTAAAGCGTTGGTACCGAGTTCTGTATAGTTGGTCGAGGTTGGGAAACAAAATTTTGTCGCGAACTTGATTGGTCTCGCTCGTTCATCTTTGTCGATCCGAAAAACCGAGTTGATCCGGAAAATTGGAATTAATTCTACTCTAAATTTGTGTGAGACAATAAGAGATAGAGCGATGGGAGACGGCGGTGGCGAGCAGGAGGTGGTCCAGGGAGGAAGACGACGGTGGTGAATAGAGTTGAGCGGATCGCAGTTTGTCCCGATACGGATGTCCGGCTCCGGTATCGTCTGACGTCAGGACCGGGCGCCCATTTTGACTCAACTTGAACGGCGACGGCGAGCTTGCAGCGAGCACAACTATGAACTATCATTATGACCTTTATCATTCAAAACTCGACGTTAATCGATCAAGACCGACGCCCATATCCGTTACTAGCCGCCCGGCTACGCTCGACATGATATAATCCACGACAGTGTGGTCATTGGTATTTCCTTCGAAGGGCCAGCCCCCTTGTTGAGAGGGGAAATGAATGAAGAACCTTTCCTTATCTCTAACACTCTAACGCGACTCAACAAGCCGATTCCCTAACGGGTTATTCAGTTTCAGTCGCATTCAGCAGCTCGAAAAAACAAACGAACACGTTGTACACGACCAGCGACACACGAAGGGAGCCCATGAAATGTATGTGCGGGTCTAGCGTTCAACGCTTCAGCACCTACGCTTGAGCTCAAGCTCAAGAGTCATGGACACAATTTGGAGGAGGAGGATCTCGCCAGCCCCATCATGGGAGGAGACTGGGGCGGAGGCATAGGGCGAGCCCGTCGGTATTCGACCTCCACGAGGACAGCTAGTGCCTATTTCGTCGCGAGTCAGCCGGTCTCCCTCGTACTATCATCACCCCAATTGACGAATTCCAACACTATCGACCTCGAACTGGCCCGGCGATAGTCCCATTATCCTCCGTCGTCCTCCATCACGCTAATTCCGCTGTACGATGGCCAACTGAGCTGTATTACCATCGGAGCGTCACTCAATTGAGAACGTTGTTCTTTGACATCAATCAGCCTTACTCACCTTCCGCTCAGTACTATCCATTTGACACCGGGGTCAACGACAAATATGCGTGCCTGCATGCCTGCGCTCGCGAACGACAGTTATCATAACAAGAGCTTACCGCAGGCTTGCAGGTTGTCCACGGCGCCAACTGCCAATCCTAGTCGTCTATCACGCTCGTCGCTGCCGCCCTGCAAACACCTGACTTGATGGACTCGAAGGTCATGATGATCATTGGAATACCAGTGGTTCTCCCTCGCCAAGGAGAACCATGTTCATCGAAGGAGTGATAGGGGTATATTAACAATTCGAACCCGGTGGTAAAAAGCTTGTGTGTATTGGTGCAAGGTATACGGTAAGCTCATCCGTACTTGATGTGGCTGAACATTACTCACCTTCCATCCAGTGATATCCTTTTAACGCCGTGGTCAACGACGAGCGACATGTTCACGGCATGCCTACTTGAACTCATAAAGGCCGGTTATCAGAACGAGGTAAGTACTTATAATCGGATGAAGCACTTACCATGCAAAGTTCACAGGATGATGGTTCGAGCTGGTACCCATCGTGGCCGACAGCCTGCAGTTCTCACCAAATTTTCCCATTAACGAACACGATGATGACGACGAGTGGCCTCTTTCTCGCCCTGTACAACCGTGCCCGTCAGTGGAAGAACATAAACCACATCCTTGACAAGATCACCGTCGCTGATGGTCGGGATGTACTTAGGCACCTACGAGGGTCTCTTATTACTTAAGGGTGCTCAACGCACCTATGCCAAATACACGGTGGCCTCGAATGTGAGTTTTGAACGTTTTAAGTACACATACATACGTATTGCATAGCTCTTTTAATGAAAATCAGTTCATTCTTCTCTGCTTTGTGATTTCTCCGCCATCCATGATTCAATGACTCTCGAAGATTTCAATAGACGAGTACGACGTGCAAGTTTGTTCCGCATCTTGCCTTGATATGGATTCTGTGAGGTTTTTATTTACTTGTCTCAAAGTGGGTTAGGTGTCTCGTCGAGAATTCCCGAATTCATGCGACCGTTTTGGTTAAACCTACTTTCTGTTATCACTATTTCACTCAAGTTTCATTAAATTTAACCCATGGAAGTAGTTCTTAACTACAGCACTCGCCTCGACTCTCAGACTCTCAACGACATTGACGGTCAAGGCGATCTAAAAATAGGTCAGATACCCTTCATGGCGTTCAACCACAAATTGTAGAGGCGACAGCCATTATCAGCCTAGAGACTTCATATATGAAGTCCTTGTTTCAATGTATAAATTTGCCAGGGCTACGCAAATACAACAAAAGGTACCGTTAATATGAACTAGCGAATCTAGCAACGTCCTCGTTCATCTCCCTCTTCCCTGATTCCTAACCACTCGAAAGACCGTTCTGTTGCTTCCCTAGCGCTTTCCGCCATAATAGACGCTTTGCCTTACTGATGTATGTGCACCGTAAGCAAAGACCTGCCGGTCGAAACCAAATTCCGGCGACAAAAGAACGAGCATTCGAACGCTACGGGGTCGAAAAAAAGACCACGGGAGAAAGAGATATCGGAGAGACAGGCACAGGAAGGACAAAGACGTCTCCCATGCCGATCTAGAGTCCTAACAGGGCGCATGGCTGAGTGGAAAACAAAGTGGCTGGAATGTGCACGCAGCACAGACACCCAACTATGCTGACGCGACTATAGTCCGACCCAAAATCCTCTTGCAGCCGTCGATCTCGCTTCTGAGCCTCGTCCTTTTGGGCAGTTCATCTTCCAGGTATCCACGTCCGAGCCTCCTCCACAAATTCCCTTTCTTTCCCTGCGACGACGGCCCACACAGAAGAGACAAAATCGTCACGAGCACCAACCGCGCTCAGCAACCCTCTTAAACGAGATGCAAACACCCCGTCCCTTCATCTGTGTGTGGGTCCATTCCCATGCGAACGCTGAGATCGTAGCATTCTCCTCTTGTCGTGTTTAACACCTGCGGGGCTCAAGATAGCAGGTATATCCGTTGTATGGTTGGACGTGTCGAACGTGGAGAGGAGGTGATACCTCCAAATTTAGGAAAGAAAGAAGGGGTGGTGGAGCCGGGGACGGTTTCCGTCCTCACACGAGCCCTTGAATCGCGATGAACCCATCGTCGGAGCCGCCGTCGGTGTGTGAGTAACCATCGAAGTCATAGCTGGGGAAGAAAGAAAGGCTGTAGACGAAATGGACAGGGTAACGGTGGGTATGCGCCTGGCAATGGCTGCTGAGATGGAGCCTGGAGACATCGAGTTAGCAATCCGGCGAAGACGAAGTGGCCAAGGATATCGGAGACGATGAAGCCGATTGCAGTTAAGCTGCCCCCTTCGATATCTTTGAGGATTGAGCTTGAGGTCTAAGGGTTGCGGTCTGCTGGAGGTGATCGGCAATGCATCTAATTATGATGAGAAAATGCATCAGTACAAATGCATTACGGTGAAACCGAAAGACAAATATCAAAAAGAACAAGTCGAAGACAACAATACATGAAACCAAAAGAAAAGAAAGTAACAGGAAACCAAAGTAACTGAAAAAAACTGACCTAACTCATCCACAGTACCGGCACCGCCTACGACCTCCATGTGTGCCAACTTCGCCATCGTCCAAGGCAGCCCGTTCGCATCATCCGGCACTGGCAACGCTCCAGGTAACACCACCGAATGGATTTCGATCGAACGACAGGGTTCTTGCGGTTCAATGGTCCGGTGGTGACGGGGTGGCTGAGTTGACGCTGGACGAGGTGAGAGGGAGACCTGCCTGTTGAAGGAGTACGCAAAGGTGATGCCTGCAAATAGAAGAAAGATGTTGAATTTTTACTCGAATGACCGTGGCTATGACGAAATTAATGAAAGTCTCGAATGAATATAAAAAGGGGAAAGGTTAAGAAGACGGAAACGAAAGTAGAATAACAAGGGTTTCCCGCACCCAGCTTTAAGTCCCAGTGGTCGGTTTCCGAGAGTGACAGGAACACGATGAAAGAAAATGGGAGTAAAATAAACAAAGGCAAAAACATACTTTATGCATCATCGCGCCCGCTGACGACGTTGGAAGCCCGGCCGAGCAAACACGATTTCCAACAGTTTTCTCCGTTCAGCAGCATCTGGCGCCTGCGCATATCCTGAGCAGCGCGGTGGATGGGCTTGTATAACGTTCTCAGCTCCTTGGTTCGCTGGGCGATGAGTTGGGAATGGAGACTGTCTTTATGCGGGACGAAAGTGGCGGAGAGTGCCGCGAAGGTGCGTGTCGGAAGGCGGAGGATTCGAGGAACTGTTTGAGGGTTGATACTACTCTAGTCAGAGACAAACCAGTAGGAAAAACGGAAATTCATACCTTGGAGTGGTACGCGTCTAGGTACCCTCTGGGTCGGCAGAAGTTGGTGCAGCGTTAGTGCCGCATAGTTCGTCGATGTTGAAAAAGAAAGATAGCACGAGGAGACATCATCAGTGGCGAGCAGGACGATGTAAGGTGGTGGATGTTGGGTGGAATTGTCAGAATTGTTGGGCGGATCGTAGGGTGTCCCAATACGGAAGTCCGGCTCCGGTATTCGTGTAACCGGACTCGGCTCGGCCACACGCGATTGTTCTGACCCTCTTCTCCTCTCCCTCATCACTTATATTTTTCCACATCCCACTGCTAGCTTCTTTTCTCAACGCTTCAACCTCCCATTCCACTATAATCTCTCTGCTCATTTACCTTCTCTCATGCATGCATGATGCTGTCAACTTTCGCCCTTGAAGTTGCGCGTCAACCACACACTACCTCATCAGAAGCGGAGGTGCTGTCTACGATACAAAATGGAGCTTAAAAGGCCTTAAGCTATCTCTTCTATAGTGCGTCAATGTTTCAATTTTTCTTTCTGATCTTGAAGTTTGAACTGAAGGATGCAGGTTGGACTAAATATTTAAATGTATGCGGGCCCGCCTTCCACCGCTTATCCACTATTCCTCGGTGGATATCGCTACATCTACGGCACATTATCTGCGCAGTTGGAGGGCTCATAGGCGCTTGGTGACGGAGTGGGTTCCGCCGGCAGAGAGACAGCGCCTCGAAGATACACTGCGAGGAGACGGCGAGCACTGCTTTGCCCTGGGTCGTTCGTCATTTGTGCAAGGTGCTGGGGGACACTCAGAATAATCGTGATCTATCAACGTGCATTTGTTTGCTTTACGGTCAGTTTTTCTACTCCATTCAAGTAAAGTCTTTACTCATCCGTTAGTAGGGTAATCTTCCTACCTTCCGGCGTCGGTCAACGTCCTCGCGCTCACTAAATCCCGATTTATTGATGTTTAACTGGCCGTTGACTTCTGGTAAGTCTTTCCATTCTTACACATGCTCCATCTATCTAATTTGCGTCAGCGTTGTCACACCTTCGCCTATGCTTTCTTCTACTGTATTTTCCTCCAGCCAGGACAAAACCCGACATCTCCCGTTTTCAACATGGCTCATCGGCCAATGTCATTGGCGGGTTCTCGCATTAGCTTCCGGCCATACTCGGTCTGCCTTTGTAAGAGCCCTGTACATCAATCATCAATGGTTACGAACGCCGTCACAAAATGTTGGCAGGTCTGACTGCGCCCTCCGTGAAGCCCAACGATCATGCTCAATTTCATGCGGAACTCGCAAGAATGAAAGAGTGTTATTGTAAGCATTTTCTTTCTTTCCGTCTTCGATTACATTCTTAATTTTCTCTCTTCAGGCTATCCCGGCGACCTTATCATGCCGCTTACTCCAGGCACTGCACTGCGTACTTGACTGCATCGTTGAGTCTGTCCACGCGATGCAGACCCCTAATTTGGTCATTGATTGGCGGGAGGAGAGTGATCCGGAGAGCATGGCTGTTTTCAGAGTTGACCACGCTCGTCTCGTCCTCATCGTCAGAGCACTTGGTGCGGTGATCGTGCAGGGCTCGGAAAAGAAGGCGTTGGGTCAGGATAGGATGGCGTTGAGTGCTAACCTGTCGCCATTGTGCTACATTGTGTACGGTTCTTAACCATTGAGACTGTACGTTTTTCGTGCTTCCTTTTGTTGATAGAATTTAATTTGATTTCTTCTCTTCAGATATGCCTGAGGGAGACGCGTATGCAGCGAGTGGTGCTCACTACAAAGGATGTGGAATTTTAGTGAGCTAGAAGCTCATCCATATTTACAGCCCTCTATTTTATCCCTCCGACGGAACTACAGTAACGTGTTGCAATCCTTGGATACCCTGAGTGACTTCTCATGGCGTCCTCATAGAATGCATCGTCATCTCCTCACAGTCACTCTTCTTTAGCGTGCATGGGTAACAAGTCCTTTTTACCACCACGTCGGACTCCGGAGGCCTAGTCCTGCATTCAATACTCGATTAACTATCTTATGCGTGGATGTCGCGTACAAGAAATTGAATAGATGAAATATTGGAACAATCCTCGAACAGAGCAAAAGTGAGAGTGAATAAGTGGATGGTCGACCAACTTGTGATCGAGTGACATCATACGATCGTCGTGATCAAGTGGTTTCCCGATCAACGCAACACTGGAACGTCGACTTGTACTCTACTGCTGTCACCACCACCACCGTCTTGTAGGCTGAGTCGGAGCGATGATCAAATTAAGACCAGGTACGTATATGATTAAACTCACACATTCAATTGGCCGAATGAGTTGACAAGACTCTGTGTCTTCAGCACGGAGAAGTCACTGCACGCCTTCCTCTGGGAGACGGTACACCTTTACCGCCACACCACCAAATTCAACGAATCCCGGCCTATGCGCGTCTGGGGATACTTACAACGTCGCACGGAGTCCGCGACAGTGAAACTCGTACGGAAAATAACCACTTATACGATCTGCCATAGTAGGGAAGGAATTGTGGCATCCGCTCAACGCTCGGCCTTCCAGTGAGGTGAATGTGGGTGTTGAAACGAAAAGGTTTGTCTGTATCTCTTGAACTCTCTTTCCGACGTCGGTCCTGACCAACTCTTTGTACAGCTTTTGGGATGTGGCTTTTACTCTGGCTGTACCTGTCGGCTCGCACTTATCTTTCTAAGTGACTCTCGTACGTTCCCTACTCGAGAGAATCCCTCAGCCTCACGACATACCCTCGACCCGGACCAGCATCCTCAACAGGCATAAAACTGCGCAAGCTGACCCTGCTTTGAAGCGATTTACGCTCGAAAATTATCTGCCCAGTATCTCGCAAAGATCTTGACATGCTTGTCTTGAGCTTCGGATTGGCGGTCTTGGTATCCTGACACCGACTCGTATGGTTCTCGTTAGGGATGGTCGACGACTCCAGCGAGAATGCGAGTAGCGAAATTAAAGACAACAACCCCGGATGCGGTGTTTGGTCCGGATGGGGGCGACCTGTCAATGTGTCGAGCACGGGTGGGAGTGGACCGAGTATGAGGATGAAAGTCGATGGACGGCTGGATGGTACTATGAGGGCGTGCCTTGCTGGTGGATCCGGACTCTGCTTGGTCCAATTGGTGGGTGGGCACTGGGACAATCTCCTTCGATCGGTGTCCTTTCGCCATCTTTTCGCGATTACCTGGTTGCATTCCTTTACTACCTTTCAGGATAAACCACCTTCGTGGAGTAACTCCCCATCGCTTCACCCTTTTCTTCAATACCTCTTCGTCATCTGTTTCTTGCTTCCTTTCTTTCGATCTTTCAAGCCAACGCAGACTTCTGTTATGTATGGCTGTCCATCCGCCGAAAAATTATTCGCGGATGGATAGATCTTTTCTCGCGTACATAGGCACTCACTTAGAGTTATCCAACACATTGGTACATTGTTTATTCTACATACATTCCCATTTCCCGTGTAGAAAGAGTCGATTATCACGCATACTTAGCGGAGTCCCGTACATAGAGAGCTGATTCCCGTACATATAGAGCTGATTCCCGTACATATAGAGACAAGTCGCGTAGAGACATAGCGGATTCACGCATATATTGATGGAATTTGCGGGTATACATTTTGGATTACCGTACATACACACTTTGTCCCCCAAGGCTACGGGAATGCTTTCGATAGGCACTGGCGCGAACATATAGAACTAAGAATAGCACTGCCGGCCATGCCGCCTCGCTTGCTTGGAATTCCTGCTACCGAATGATCCTTACTCGGCATTGCCGGCCATCAAATCGCTACCGACATGCAACGTCCTCGAGGCTTTGATTGGGCTCTGTCGTTGCAAGGCACAGGAATATGCACAATGAGTGAGAAGTTGGATTAGGAGCTACATCAGGACATCTTAAGCCGGCTTTGACGAGGTGGAAATTGAGCCGAAATCAATAACTTTGAAGGCTACCTTATTGCGATGGTGTCCAAAAGAGTCTAGGGCAAGTCTAGGGTACTATTTCTACCTGGTCATGTATCTCACACGATAGTCATTTCACTTTTGTATCTCCTATATGTGTAGATTTATCCATCTAGCTTGAAGTACTACACGAACTTGAGACTAAATACCGGAGCTGATTCAAACTTAGAAGTGTAACTGTATCGAGTCCGAGACACCATTCACGTGACATGCCTGGTACACGGATTGCGCCCCCCGACATGCCGAAAGCACTGCCGAGACGTGAAAACGGCCATCAGAGCTACTATCGGCACGCTAGGTTGGGGAAGTAGAGAAAGTGAGTCCATGTGTGTCCGCGAATCCTCGTCGCATTGTATATGTAATCCTATATAGGTATTATACACGATAACTGACTGTACATATATGGGGATCGACTCTATATGTACGTGAATCCACTATGTATGTACGGGAATCAACACTGAGTGTACGGGAATCAGCCAAGTATGTACGGGAAGTGACTATCTCTGTGCGGGAATTAACTAGTTATGTGGGATAATTAGTGAATCTATGTATTTAATAAGTCGAAATTACTATCTATACACTTCAAAAGTTATCTATCCATCCGCGAATAATTTTTCGGCGGATGGACAGCCATAGTTATGTTCTCTTCTCTAGCTATTGGGCGACCAGGCACAGAGTCCACAGGCTCTCTCTGGTACAATGGTAACTTATCCCAACGACCACTACTATCACCCTTCCCATGAGCTCGTCGAATGCGTATCCACATCCAATGAAAACCTCTTACACCCTTACACAAATGAGAAAATTGGGCTTTTATTGAGAGAGAGGCCACTCTCTTTTCAAATTGAAGTACCTGCGCCTCCTCCACCGCTGCCAATAGCGCCACTGTTTACGCTATCACTAACTCCAACCTCGTCGCCTTGGGGAGATGAAACTCAAAACTCGCAGATACGCACGCACTGGCGACGCCTTACTCATTCGCACGAATTGCCCGGCTTTCAGTCACCAGTGCCCTACAATTCGCGTGCCGAGTCCATGCTTCCTCGACCTTCCACACTGCCGCACCGGCCTTCGACTTGAATGTCTTTGCTCAATCGTATCAGAGGTTGTGAGAGAGCCCCTCTTATCTGCTCTCCTATAGTAAGTCACTTCCGTTGACCGCCAGCGCCCCTTTACTCAACATCGATAAGACCTCAATAGGACATACGACGAGTTCTGCCGCCTGCCCTTGAGGGTTGTTTGGGATCGTGAAAGATGGGGTACGCGAACATGAATGAAGCGAAACAAAGACTTTCATGGAAGCAAAGGACTCATGAAATGGCTCATGAATGATAATTGACCATCTGACTACCATAGATATGTCAGTAAGTGTAGTACTCACTCCCTTAATACGAGTGACGACTAGTACTCGAGCACAGAGATTTTATCTGGCTCGAAGCCTGGTCAAAGCCCATCGCTAATCTCAAGGCGTCTACTGTTCGATTTCAATCAATCCGTCGGTAACGCGTAACATTGCCTTTTGACGAGCCGAAATGTAACGCGTGTAACGGGTAACAAGAACATCTGCCCTCGGCAGATGTCCGTTACACCTCCAAAATTTCTATTTTGGATACATTTTTGGTCGAAAAAAGCGCCAAAAAATGACAAATGTAACGCAAAATTTCGGTCTGACGAATTCAAAAATTCATCAGACGTGTAACGCGTAACAGTAGGCGCTGGATTGATCGAAATCGAACAGTATACCTCAAAGTTCAGACGAGTTGGGAACGAGTAGCAAAAGGTTTGCATTTTATGTTTAAAGACATAATACATCCCGATGTTATGTAGGTGGCTTGCTGTGTTCGTGCAAAACGTTTGGCAGTAATGTTGGAATAAACGGGCAAACGGCTCGACGAGCCACGGGCGCCACATCCCGCGCTGCGCCTCTCGTGCCTGTGGTATGTAGCTGTAATCTTTTACTTTATTTCATTTATCCTTCCTGTATTATCTACGGTACATTACAGTACCTTGTTACATATGTTTCACCCCTTTATTTATCACTTCACCTTTCAATCTCGTATTTGTGGCTTCGCTATCCTCTTCGAGTTGTTCACGGAAACCTCAGTAAATAGTATAAATACCTTTTATTTACTTCGAGCTCTCCTCAGTCGTTTGCACGCAAACAACTGAGGTGAGCAACTTGTCTACTACTTATTTAACTACTTTGTACTTACTAGTAAACCTAGCTCTTCGTGCTAGGTGTGTAGAATCCATTCGCTCAGTCGTTTGCACGCAAACAACTGAGCTCTTCGTGCTAGAACTCCAATAGGTTATGGGCCCCGCCCCCTGTGCATATAACTCGTCAATTTAACTGTCAACTCTCCTCGTAACAAATCTCTGTGCTTACCATGTCTGCCGTTGCCACTACTGCTCTTGCCGACTCTCTCTCTTCGTCCGTACCGAAGCTCGACGCCAGTGGGACTAACTGGGTCGTCTTCTCCGTTCGTTTTCGTGATGCTGTTGAAGCTAAAGGCTTCTGGGAGCATTTTGATGGTTCCATGGAGCGCCCTGAGCAACGCTATGAAGAAGGGGCTGCTACTCCTGGAGGAACGCGACCTACAGTGCCGGCAATCGCATCTGACGAACTGTTAGCTTCTCAGAAGCAATGGGACAAGGACGAGATGTCCGCGAAGTCATTACTCACCCAGAAGGTCCCGGACTCGACACTGATGCGGATTCACAACCTGCGGACTGTTCGTGAGCGCTGGGCGGCTATCGAGAAGGAATACATCGAAAAGGGAGCTTACGCGCAGACGGATCTCCGCCAGAGGTTCCTGGAGTCGAAATGCCCGGATAAGGGCAACGTGCGCGAGTTCCTGGATGGCCTGCGAGTCAAACGGGAGGAATTAGCATCTGTGGGAGTCGATATTGATGAAAAGGATTACCGTTCGACAATCCTGAGCTCATTACCCACTTACCTCGCCAATTTTGCATCTTCTCAGCTTGCTGCGGCTCGGATGTTCTCTCCCACGAAAACCCTATCTCCCGATGTCTTGATCTCGCTCCTAAATGAGGAATATGAGCGCCAGAAGCTCCAGCGAGCGCGTAGGAGTGGAAAGTCGAAGGACGACTCCGACGAAGCAATGGCGGCGACTCCGGGAGGCTCCAATCGAAAGGGAGGCAAGGGCGGTGGCAAGAAATCACATATCGAATGCTGGAATTGCGGGGAGAAGGGGCACTACAAGGACAAGTGTCCTAAACCTGTAAAAGCGAAGTCAGGAGACAAGAAGGAGGAGAAGAGGGACTCATCGTCGAAGAAGGATGGCAGCGCAAATGCGGCTGCTGAATCCGATGTTGATTCGGAATCGGAGGGTGTCTTTGCGGCCATGGAAACGGATAGCGAGTCCGTGAGGTCACAGGAATTGATGCCTAGTTCCCATTCGATGTCAGCATTTATTTCGAATGATTCTGACGACTTACCCGGCCTCCAATCCGTCTCCACGTCCGAGGACGAATTTTCCGACGACGACGAAGCTTCTGATGAAGCTGGATGGTTCTCAGAGGTCGAGGACGATGCCCACGACCTGGACGACGCTGCCTGGACATCTAACGAATGCGAAACTCAGCAGAGCTTCGATGGCAGTGAAAGGGAGAAGCAGGAAGCTTACCTGCATGTATATATCCCATCCCCATTTGCTGGCGAGGACTTCTCCCTCGTAGCAACCGATGACGGAACCCCAGGACGATACTCCTATGTCAGGATGGAGCTTTACGACTCCGGCTGCACCCAACACATATCCCCATATCGAGATGACTTTGAAACCTTTGAAGAAATCACCCCCAAGACATTTAAGGCTGCCAACAAACAGTCTTTTAGTGCTGTTGGCAAGGGGGAGATGGTCATAGACGTACCTGATGGTGCTAGTACCTCGCAATTGCGTCTCACGGAGGTTTTGTACTCTCCCGAGGTCGGATACACCCTTATATCCATCGGGAAACTCGACGATCTCGGTTTTGACATGAGATTTAAGGGTGGGAAGTGCAGGATCAAGGGACCAGATGGGAAGCGAGTGGGTGTTATCCCAAAAGTCGGGAAAGGGCTATATAGGGTGGAACATGAGCAGGAGCATGCGAACGCGGCAGTGGAAACTCTCACCTTGGACCAGTTTCATCGCCGCATGGGGCATATATCCCCGGAAATCGCACGCAAGCTTGTGGACAAGCAATTTGTGACTGGCGTTCGCTTGGAAACGACGCCATCCGGAGATCCCTTTTTCTGCGAATCATGCGTGTACGCAAAGGCCACGCGGAAGCCGGTAGCAAAGGAAAGGGAAGGGGATCGTGCCGCGCAATTTGGTGGCGAAGTCCATAGCGACGTATGGGGACCAGCACCTGTCGAATCTAAAGGGGGAAAGCGTTATTACATCACTTTCACGGATGATCATACTCGTCTGACGCACCTGTATCTTCTGGCGAAGAAGAGCGAGGCCTTCGAGTCCTACAAGGACTATGAGGCATGGTGCGAGACGCAGATGAAGGCGAAGATCACTACGCTTCATTCAGATCGAGGGGGAGAGTACCTGGGAGAGGAATTCATCAGTCACTTGAAATCTAAGGGCACCAAGCAGAAGCTAAATGTACATCACACACCTCAACATCTTGGCGTGGCGGAACGGCGAAATCGAACGATTGTCGAGCGCGTGCGTGCACTATTGCACGCAAGTGGTCTTCCACGGTACCTGTGGGGAGAGGCAGTACGCCATGTGGTGTGGTTGTTGAACCGCACAACCACGAAGGCTCTCGACAACAAAACGCCGTACGAGGCGGCTTTCGGGAAGAAGCCGGACCTCCGAGGGGTACGAGAGTGGGGTGAGAAGGTTTGGGTAAGGATTGAGGGGGGTACCAAGCTAGGAGGACGTGTTCGCGAGGGGAGATGGATGGGCGTCGACGACAGATCGAAGGGCGTGCGGGTTTTCTGGCCGGAAAAGCGCACCATTTCCGTCGAAAGGAATGTCTACTACGACAAAACATGCTCGTCAGCATCTCGTCTCGAGGGGGAGGATTACGATGGGTTTATCGAGACGAATCCCGACGAACCTGGCACCAAACTCACCTCGAAATCTCAAACTGCGACTCACACACCCACTCCTGGCGCCCCTGATTCATCCGAAACAACCAAGCCTGCCCTTGAAACTCCAAACGAGCCCCAAACCGATGCCGAACAGACTCCAGACGAAGACGCACCACGTCCAAAACGGGTCAGGAAGCCTACACAGAAGCTTCGAGACCTGATGGAAGGACGCGCAGTCGCCGGAACCACGTCTAGGAGCAATAAATCAGCTTTGCGTGGAATACAAGTGTCCAACAACTCACCTAGTCAACCTCCGGACGCACCTCATGCGCATACACAAGCCCCGGAAGCCGTACTTGAGGGGGAGGGACAGGCAGAGTGGATGATGCTGGCGGAATGCGAGGACGAGCACGCTTTTGCTGCTGAGGTTAGCGAAGCGGAGGCGCTCGAGCCTCAGAGCCTGGCTGAAGCAAAACGCCGTCCAGATTGGCCGCTGTGGGAGAAGGCTATTCACGAAGAATTAGAAGTTCTCAAGGCAGCGGGGACATGGGAATTGGTTGACATACCTGATGGAGCAAACATCGTGGGTTCGAAATGGGTTTTTCGAGCGAAGAAGGATGCGGCGGGGAACGTTGTGCGATACAAGGCTCGCCTGGTAGCCCAAGGCTTCTCGCAGGTACCCGGCGTCGACTACTTCGACACCTTTGCCCCGGTTGCGCGCCTAGCATCAATCCGAGCTGTCCTGGCAATGGCGGCGGTTAACGACTACGAAATACACCAAATTGACATCAAGGGTGCTTACCTGAATGGCATCCTCACCCCCGACGAAGTCATCTTCATGAAACAGCCTCCCGGGTATGCAGCTACGGGTTTTGCAGGCAAAGTCTGCAAGCTTCGTAAGACCCTGTATGGTCTGAAGCAGTCGGGACGACGATGGTACCAAAGGCTGGTGGAAATCATGGTGGATGGGCTGAGTTTCGAGAGGTGTGATGTGGACCAGGCTGTATTCTTTCGACGTCGTGGTCAAAGCCTGATCATAGTGTTGGTGCATGTTGATGACTGCACAATTGTGGCAACGTCGCCATCAATGATTGATCAATTTAAGGTCTTGATCAAAATGCACGTTGACATCACTGATCTCGGAGAAATCCACTGGATCCTCGGCATCGAAATCCGACGGATCCGCGAACGCAATCTTATCTTATTATCTCAGTGATCTTATCTCGAATCAATTCTCCGACGTTTTGGTCTCGAAGACCTCAAACCTGTCTCCCTGCCTATGGAAACCAATGCTCGACTCTCGTCTGACCAATCCCCATCGACTACCGAAGAAATCGCAAAGATGCGCAATGTGCCATATCACGAAGCGGTTGGTTCCCTCATGTATGCATCTCTCGGAACTCGTCCCGACATCACGTACGCCGTACAGGCGGTTTCGCGTTTCTCGAAGAACCCCGGCGTTTCACATTGGGAAGCCGTCAAGCGGATTTTCCGTTACCTAAAGGGTACGAAAGAATTGTGGCTGTCCTACGGAGGAACAGAAAAGGAGCTTACTGGGTATGCGGATGCCGACGGGAACATGGCGGAAGATCGCCACGCTATTTCTGGGTATGCATTCCTACTTCACGGCGGTGCCGTTTCCTGGTCGACTAAGCGACAGGAAATTATTTCCTTGTCTACCACTGAAAGCGAGTACATCGCTGCCACATATGCCGCGAAAGAAGCCTTATGGCTTCGCTCCCTCATTTCTCAACTTTTCGACACTACCCTCGATGCCACGACACTATTTTCCGACAACCAATCAGCCATCGCACTCACGAAAGATCATCAATATCACGCTCGCACTAAGCATATCGACATCCGTTTCCATTTTATTCGCTGGATCGTCGAAAACGGCTCGCTTCGACTCATTTATTGCCCAACCGATGAAATGGTCGCTGACACATTCACGAAAGCACTGCCTTCGCCTAAGGTCAAACACTTCGCGGCCGAACTAGGACTCGTCTCGGTTTGAAGGGGAGTGTTGGAATAAACGGGCAAACGGCTCGACGAGCCACGGGCGCCACATCCCGCGCTGCGCCTCTCGTGCCTGTGGTATGTAGCTGTAATCTTTTACTTTATTTCATTTATCCTTCCTGTATTATCTACGGTACATTACAGTACCTTGTTACATATGTTTCACCCCTTTATTTATCACTTCACCTTTCAATCTCGTATTTGTGGCTTCGCTATCCTCTTCGAGTTGTTCACGGAAACCTCAGTAAATAGTATAAATACCTTTTATTTACTTCGAGCTCTCCTCAGTCGTTTGCACGCAAACAACTGAGGTGAGCAACTTGTCTACTACTTATTTAACTACTTTGTACTTACTAGTAAACCTAGCTCTTCGTGCTAGGTGTGTAGAATCCATTCGCTCAGTCGTTTGCACGCAAACAACTGAGCTCTTCGTGCTAGAACTCCAATAAGTAAATGATCGAGTTGTGTTCGTCAGAAAACCTTCGATACATAATATCATATTCAGGCTTTGACAAAGCGACGAAAGCGGAAAGCCTAGTACTCTTTAGGAAGTATTATGAATTCCTATCTCGATCATAAAGCCCTACGACTCATCGTAAATGCCAAGCCTATATCTAGTACATCTCAACCCTTTCTCGACCCGTCCTGCAAAATATAGCATAAGGCCCACATACCATCAGCCTCAGCGGAGACATAAAAAGTTTTCGTCAATGTCATCACGAGCGGTAATTTTGGAGACGGAGACTCCACTGGTGAGCAGGTGGTAGAAGAGGAGAAGGACGACTGTCTGTGTTGATCGGGGCCACCAAGGGGCGACAGTCCAAGTCGTAAGTACAGACCGTGGACCATGTATTATACATCAGTTGCCTGGTATAGCTCAAGACTTGGATCCAAGGCGGCGATCAAACTGTGGACCGGGAAGGAACAAAAGCTCGCACAGACGCTGTGCAGCGCAGGTGGAGACTCTGGTTGCAGAAGAAATTATCATTCCCAAAACCTTTTTCCTAGAACATCTTCCTGGTATAAAAGTTTAGTTGAATGAAAAGTAAAATTAAAGTTGCGTGACAAACGTACCATAAGGTCAAGATAAAACATGAACCAAAACCAAAATTTTTGGTCATAAACGATAATGTGGGCATCGTCTTTGCAGTCAAGCCGCTCACCACCCCACCTGGGACCATAAGGCCCATATTCCCGTAGTGCTTGAATGACGACGGGCGAAACATATTGAAGAGCCAAATGAGGTGTCCCACGACCATTACAAAGCCGAATTTCATGGACAAAATATTCTATTGGCGCTGTTAACGAGTTGGGCAATCTTTTCTCTGGTCCATGGTCGACCAAGGCTTTTACCCAAAAAAAAATTAGTCAAATTATGGAAGGAAGGGGAGTAAATCATACAGGCTGACTTACTGGAGTATATAGTAATAGCACGTGCAACATGTTTTAAGCGCTCGGCTAAAAGGTCCCGATAAAAGTCCCCTGCTCGGTCAGGGTCTGTGAGGAAGTCCTTCAAAGACTGGTGAAGCCATCCCACTCTCGCAGGGGGTCCATCTTCAGTTAAGAACTTTACAATGGAGTTCAGATCAGCCAGCATGATCTCTGCCTCACCCTGTTCTAGCTGTAGTAGCTGCTCCATGGTGTCAACCTCGGCCCACGGATAGCAGATCATGAATGAAAGGATATCCAGGACTACAGGAAGGTTTTCTGCCTTGGAAATGATGTGTCGGTAGAGCGCATCAAGCTGCGTAAAGGTTGCGTAAAGGGGAAATCTTTAAAAGGAGGTCGAAGTTTAAAGACAGCGCCAAGTCGCTGGTCAGGTCTATGCCTAGGGGACTCCATGTACTTGACAATGGTAACGGCATAGATGAACTGTCCGGAAGAGCGGTAGACCAAGTTATCGATCATGGCTGGTGTGGGCCACGCTTCAGGTAAGGTGTGTTTGAACACATGTTCTTCCTTTATTTGCTTGAACTTGGCTTCAATGTATGTTCTGATGTCCTCACGAGAAACGTAATCATTACCAAGGAAGACGTTCCGAACGATAGGGATCATACGTGGTGAACCAAAAAACCCCTTGAGGTGACTCTCCGGACGGCTGCAGACGAGGAAACGGATAAGCGGTGTTGTATTCGTAGCTTCTTGAAGCATAAAGAGAAGATCATGTTGGCCTTCAATGGCGCTGCATTCGTCCACGCCATCAATGATGATCAGGCATGGTGTTGTGCTTGAAGGGGTAGAACGATGGGAGAGGATTGCCGAAAGGGGGCGAGTGATGAGTGTGGAAAACTGTGTTCCAATAGAGCGATCGAAAATCAAAGGGTCATCTTCAACAATAGTTGAGACAGCGTCTCGAAACTGAGGAAGAATGATACTGATTTGGGACGAAAGAGTGGCGACCAGCTTTCCAACGTGATTTCGAGTTGGGTCCGTTGCCCCGAAGAAAAAGGCTCCCAACAGTAACCCTTCATCCGAACTCTGTTCGGCTACGCTTCTGGCTATCGCGGATTTTCCTGTGCCTGCAAATCCTTTTATCCACCAGATAGACTTCCCCCCGAATTCCTTGTCCCGTCCCAAGGCCCAATCAATGATGCCCTGGATTATGGCAACTCAGGTGTTCGGATAGCATTTGGGCGGGTCAACAACGTGCACAGAGTATTGAGCGCAGTGTATATGATAGAATATTAGAATGAATGTTGTACTCGTAGACTACAGGCTTTTATACTACGAAATAAGAATGTAAAGTATTACTAAGTTCTAATGGAGATGAGTAACGAAAATTCTACGGTAAAACTAAAGGCTCCATGTAATTACTAAGTACATTACTGTGCCGGAATAAGGATGGCCCGTGCACTGCTAGGCCACTAATCATCCAACACTCCCCCTTGGCCTGGCAGGACACCTATTTCCTCGGTGAGGTCGATGTGAACTTGTCTAGGTAGTCCCTTGGTGAATAAATCTGCGAGGTTCTCGCCTGTTTCGATGTAGACAGTATTGAGAGTGCCGGATTCGATTAAATCACGTAAAAAATGATATGCGATGTCTATGTGCTTCGTTCTAGCATGGAATTCAGGATGATGAGCTATAGCAATCGCTGCCTGATTATCTGTGAAGATTGTCGAAGTGGAAGGGAGTGGTAGGTCGAGTTCTGTGAATAGAGACCGGTGCCAGAGAACTTGCTTTGCAACATGTGTAGCTGCGATGTATTCCGCTTCAGCAGTAGATAATGCAACTGTAGATTGTTTCTTCGAGCTCCAGGCAATAGCGCCGCCAGCCATTGTGATAATGTATCCGCTGGTAGACTTTCTATCCGCGTCGTTTGCCCAATCGGCGTCGCAATATATATTCAAATTTTCGTTCAATAAATGTTCTTCGCCGCCATAGGTGAGTGAATGCGATTTGGTGCCTTTAAGGTATCGAAATATTCGTTTAACGGCGGTCCAGTGCTTCTGTTTCGGGTTGGAGGTAAACTGTGCGAGTTTGTTGACTGCATAGGCGATATCTGGTCGCGTTCCAAGCGCTAGGTACATTAAAGAGCCTAGGAGGGTCGCATACCCGTAGGATATGACCTCACTGGTGTTGTCTGCATTGGGCGCTTCGGATTCCTCGGTGGTTTCGTCGTCGAGCTTAATATTGGCGTCTAAAGGAGTGGTTACAGTCTTCGCTTCGCTCATACCGAATTTAGTGAGGAGTTTTTCGATAAAATGTGTTTGTGAAAGCGAAATAAGGTGGTCGTCTTGGTGTATCTTGATACCAAGTAATATAGAAGGCTGTCCTAGCGATTTAACTTCGAATTTCGTCTTGAGTTCTCGCTCTATGGTGTCGTTTTCTTCATCTGTAGGTGATACTGCAAGGAAATCGTCGACCCATACTAATAAGATTGTGAATCCCTTGCTTGTGCGTCGAATGTAGCAGCAATAATCCGTCTTCAGCTGCGTAAATCCGAGCGCTTGAAGTGCCTGATTTAATTCGTGGTTCCAGACGTTGCCTGCTTGCTTTAATCCGTATAGCGAGCGCACTAGTAGACATGCTTGAGCTGTTCCGTCTTCATATCCGGGCGGTTGGCACATGTAGATCTCTTCTTGTAGTGTACCATGCAAATAGGCGCCCTTGATATCGAACTGACGAAGCCTGAGGTTGTTTACAGCTGAGAATGCGAGTACAGTTCGTAGTGTCTCGAATCTCATTACTGGGGCGAAGGTTCCGTCATTGCTGTAGTCGGTTCCCGGTTTCTGAGAGAATCCTTGCGCTACAAGCCGTGCCTTGTACTTGACAATGTTTCCCTTCTCGTCTCGCTTCCTGGTGAAGACCCATCGACATCCTATCGCTTTTCTATCCTCTGGTAAGTCGGCCATTGTCCAGGTACTCATTCCTCGAAGGGTATTAATTTCTTCGTCCATAGCAGCTTCCCATTCAGCCGCTTCCGGTCCGTCAAGTGCTTCCTCTCGATTATTAGGTAGATCTGACTCGGTGCTAACATAGGAGACTTCGCTCTCCTCTATTAATGCTTCCCAGAGCTTCTGAACAGCCATATTGGCTCGTTCCTTCGGTGTGTACTTTGAGGATGATGAAATAGTTGGTCTGGTAACATTGGGAGGTGTAGAGGGTGCTGTAGAAGGTGCTGTAAATCGTTTAGATGCTGTCCGAGCCTGTGGATTAGCTATCTTCTTATAATCGATTCCCTGTGTTCTGGTTCGAAGTTCTCGGGTTGGAGCATTGACTGGAGGTTTAGGAGTGTCGCTTGTCTTTGTTAAAGTGTTTGGTGTAGCGCTAGACTCGTCTTGTGGTTCCAAAGGGGTTTGCTGAGATGTATCTTCCAAATTCTCCCCCTCAGCTTGCAAACCTGGTACTTCTGCTTCTTCTGGCCATTCCTGTGGTTCCTCATTCTCATTAAACACGAAATTTCTTGAGACTTTAATTTTCCTAGTCCTGGCATCATAATAGCGAACAGATTTCGAGCCATCCATGAATCCTACAAAGATCATCTTCTTTGATTTCGGATCGAGCTTCGACCTATTATTAGATTCATCAAGAATCCAGACGTCGCAACCAAATTCTCGAAGGTGCGCCACGTTGGGAAGCTCCTTGTGCCATTCTTGATAAGGGGTTTTGCCCTCCAAAGCTCGCGTTGGTGCTCGGTTCCGTAGATAGGCTGCATGTGCAACTGCTTCATCCCATAAAAATTGAGGTAAATTCTTTGCAATTATCATAGCTCTTGCAAGCTCTAGAAGCGTCCGGTTAAAGCGTTCTGCAATGCCATTTTGCGAGGGTGAATAAGGGGCAGTGGTTTCAATAATAATTCCTTCCTCTGCGCAGAATTTCTTGAGTTTCTCGTTGATTAATTCGGGTCCATTATCAATGCGCATATATTTAGGTGCTTTGCCGAACTTCCGTTTGATGCGTAGGATGTGTTCCTTGATCCGATCGAAGGCTTGCGCCTTGTTGGCTAAAAATAGCGGACAAATATAGCGCGCGGCGTCATCAATGAAAGATATGTAGTACTTCCAGCCTCCAATGGATGTGACCTTCGCAGGACCCCACACATCTGATACTAGACGCTCTCCGGGCTCTGTAGATCGATGTTGGGCTTCCTGTGGGTAGCTTCTATGTGCCTGCTTCGCCTGAATACAAGCTTCGCATGTTATTGATGGAGAAGATGATGAGTCGACGGCCATTCCCTTGACCATCTTTTCCTGAAATAGACGTTCTAAACTCGAAATAGCAATGTGCCCGAAGCACCTGTGCCATTGATCCCATGTCCGAGTTGATGTCGCATTTGTAAAGTTCGCTTTTTCGGGGTTTTGAAGCTGTGCTATTGCATTAAGGAGGTATAGTCTTCCCCGCTTTACTCCAGTGCCTATCACGTTGCCAGATTTATCCTTCAGGGTACATCTTCCATTCCCACCACTGAATTCGCCTCCTGCGTCATCAATCCGTGTGCCCGAGAGGAGACAGTTTGCTGCGTCGGGTATATGGAGTACTTCTCGAAGCCTGTGTGTGATGGTTTTTCCGTCCACCGTAAAATTAACTAGTACAGTGCCTCGTCCTTTGGCAACTGCAGGTGTGGGACCTATCCCGTCGACTGTAGAGTTCTGGAGCAAATTATATTCGATGAAGGCATCCCTCTGTGTACAAATGTGTGATGTAGTTGCTGTATCAAAATACCAGTCGCTTTTCTTTGGTGCAGAGTTTCCTGTTGTTGAGTATGCTACCTCATTGAGGTTTGTATTTGTTTCACTCGCTTGGTTTGTGCGGTTCCCTCGGTTTGGTCCTCGTCTGCCTCTAGGTCCTTTTCCTTCCATTCCTCCGCCTTTAGCCCAGCAATCCCTTGCAATGTGGCCTTTCTTCTTGCAATTATAGCACTCCTTATCCGTCGAGTCTGATTTCCCAGTAGTTCTTCCTCTGCCGTGACTTTGTGCCTGTAAGGAGGTAGCAGTATCCACTGCGGTCCGGCCTTTCCTGCGTCGATCTTCTTCGAGCAAGATTGCGATGAGTTCGTGTGAACGGAGAAGGGGTTTATTTCCACTAGAACCCAAATAAGAAGTCATATAATTATCCCAAGACTCGGGGAGCGAGGTAATAAGGATCATAACAAAATCATCGTCCGAAACTACATTATCCATAATGTGTAGTTCATCCTGTAGCTGTCGTAGCTTTGATATATGATCTACCATCTCGAAGCCTTCTTCAGCCGTAGCCCGATAGAGTGCTCGGCGAGTAGCTAATAGTCCTAGTCGGCCCTTTGATTCCTTGACCGTGGTGAGCTGATCCCACATTTCTTGCGCTGTCGAGGCTCCCGTGAGATGCACCATCTCACTATCTCCGATTGCCAATTCTATTCGTGTCCTCGCTTTCGCGTCACCAGACAACCATCGCTTCTGCGCCGCCAATTCTTCTGATGTTGGTTTATTTATATCTGCTGATTCTGGCATCTTCGCGTCCTTCGCAATATAGATGTCCAGTTCAAGGTCACGCAATACCGCAAGCATACGTCGCTTCCACGGCATCCAATTGCTGGCCTTCAGCAATTCCATTCGGTATGACGAGCTGGTTGTAGGTACTTCTCCCGACATGGTTACGAGATAAAAATAAATGAGGGCGAGTGGGGCTGTCTAAGAATAGGTACGTCGTTCTAATATTAGTTAAGGCCGGGGCCCATAACCTATTGAGCGCAGTGTATATGATAGAATATTAGAATGAATGTTGTACTCGTAGACTACAGGCTTTTATACTACGAAATAAGAATGTAAAGTATTACTAAGTTCTAATGGAGATGAGTAACGAAAATTCTACGGTAAAACTAAAGGCTCCATGTAATTACTAAGTACATTACTGTGCCGGAATAAGGATGGCCCGTGCACTGCTAGGCCACTAATCATCCAACACAGAGTCATGCAAAGCAGCAGTAGCAACATTTTTGAGAAGATGCATGTATCCCGCTGCGGTAGAGACAGGTATCAGTCACTAACCAATACGACTGGAAAGCACATAGAGTTACGCCGTTCTCCGTTGCAAGTGTATTGGCGTTGATCAATGTATTGATTGAATGTCCCGCCAGCCACGATTGAGTGTGATATATTGATTAGCGAGGGCAATGGTGTGCATGGCTGCGACATGTGTATAGCATTTAACTGTGATTCGATGGTGTATAAAGTCGGTGTTGAACGTTGAATAAGGAGGGGGGTTACCGTGTTGAACCGTGAACGCCAATCCTTATCGCCGTTGTTTAACATTATTTGGGGTGCATTCCAGTTAGAAGACTTGAGAGGGTGGGCCGAATCTATTTTCATGGCTGCCAAGCGAAGCACATCGAGAAGGCGTACATATAATTTCAGATGCCCATGGCTCAGGGCTGGCTTGAGCACAATCTCACGACTGAGACAGGAAGTACATAGGAGGGCGACTCGCCATTGAGGCAAAGAGAATAAGTATGAATAGAAAACGAGACTTTCCGGAAGAGTGCCAAGCAGTTAGTGAGTACTCAGTACAGTGCCGTCCGGCATCAGTGCAGCAGTTAAGAATCGGTCAGAAGAGCGCATCCGATCATACACCTATTGGAATTAGGCAAGCAAGTAGATCATAGAAAACTGCAATATGTGAAAGTAGCAAGAAATTAGAAGAGGAAGGAGGAAAAGACTGAAAACGAGAGCCGTAGGCTGGAGAACCCGCTGGTGCCCAGTCACAGATCTACCTCCAGTCTCCGCATCTCTATCGCTTGCGCTTATCTGTGATATAAACGTCCTGACATGTTCACATAAAGCATGCGCAACTGGTATCCGGGGGTACATCTAAACGTGTCCCACACGGAAGCGCCACAGACCACAGGCTGAACTTGGATTTTAACGTGGAACCAGTGGGCAGTGCGCTGGAACCAGCCAAATAAATCACTGTGCCTGGGAAGCAGCATTTTACATGATTTATAAGACCGCGTTATTTATTATGTACCTTTCAAGAAGTGTGCATTGGTATTCGACTCAATCCGAGTGCCACGACGTCGACACAGCGTCGGGAGACTCTCATTTAAACTAATCAAGGAACTATTTTATTTTCTACGCTGAATGTCTTTATATCTAAGATGCCTCGCCCATATACGTGCCCTATACGCATTGTAGTTCGTGAATGAGGATGAGCTCGGGAAAGTTATGGTGCGTTTGGTGCGTCTTATGGGCCAAGTGTCTGGTCCATCATGATTAACTTCTACGCTTTAGGTTTCGGAAATATTATTCTGTTGACCTCCTTATCAATGAGCTCACTCATATACTTGTATCTCTCTGCTACTACCTCCTGCAATTTGGAATCAATTTCTATCTTGGTACAGGGGCATATAACCAACAGGCTGGCTTCCTTGACAACCTTCGGGTCCGTGCTTGCAATGCAGGCACACCACATGTAGAAATGCTTATGTTTGTCTGGAGGGTGACCTTTCTTTCCATGTTGTTCCCATAGGTCCGATTGGCAATTCACTTCTTCTACCTCTTCCCGACACGCTTGAGGCAGAGAGTGTTCTGATTGTCGCGCAGCCGCTAATTTCGGCGCCAGAATTGTTATAGCCACTTGTTTGATTTCATTGTCGTTGCTATCACTCTGTTTTAGAGGGATTCAAGCCAGTGCTTAGATACGTGATGCCTGCCTGACATCGGACTACTCACCCACGGAGTGGCAATATTTTCAATGCCTTCCCGGAGTATACACCGCCCACAGGCAAGACTGGATGGTATGGAGATAGTAACACGCGCATCATTACTCATTATATGAAGGTTTGTGATGCTCCCTTTCGATTGAGTTCGAGTTCGGGGGCCCTGAAGTATATTCCATGGAGACTTGATACGCGCTTATATACCTCACGATTAGCTCTTTGTATCAATGTTTCTTTTGTACCGATTTAACTCTGGAGGGTTTATATCAACCTAAATCACCGGCCATACGACCCCGTCTGGAACGCATTGTCACTAATCAATCGCCAACAAGCAGAAAGAACGGCGCAAGAAGCACACAAACTTACGGGCGCTAAATCAGGTACACCTTCCTAAAACGTTCATCATGATCTTTCCGAAGTGGGACTGAACCGGCAAGCTCAGGCTATAAACGTGTGCAGTATACATTTCCCTGACATACTTTGAGAAAGTCTATTGTCGTCACATTGTCTCGATTGTTCCTCGATGCGTAATGTATGCAAAATTAAACCAGTCTTCGGAGTTTTCTGCCTACGACTAAAATTAGACGCTGGGAGTTACGTACCAAGGTTTGGAAAGGATTACTCTTTTCAGTCATTTGAAATTGCCATGATTCATTACAGTCGAATCTGCCCTAACCCATAGCCGTCATAACCCATAATCTGCGAAACCCCATAAAATTTCGGATCCACCGAGTTGGTTCGCAGGGAAATTGCATCCATAACCCATAAATCTGTGATACCCCATAACCCATAGATTTTTGGAGGGTTCATAACCCATAATCCTACCAAATGGGGTTATTGTCTGTGATAATTTGCACTAAAAGTTGACGCGTAACAGGATATAAATCCAGGTTAACCATATACCTGATCATGTCATCACCCAACCCACGTCCATTTGCGAATTAATCAGGGAAAAAGATGTGGCTAAGTCATATTTTAGCAAGTATTGGCTGTGAGAGTCCTTTAGAACTTGCATCGGGCTGCAGGAGCCAACAACAAGAGCTTGTATTTTATACCCAAATGTAAACAGTGGCGAACGTAAATGGTGTCTATAATCTGTCTGTATCTGCAGAGTGTCCAAATACAATATTTTCATGCAGCTTTTTTACGATCTATTTTTAGCCATCTTGGGACAACCCATACTGTACCATTCAGATCAATTCGGGACGGCATGTTACGCGTTACACGCGTACCGAAATTTTGAATTCGGTACCCGCTGAAAATGCCCGTTACACATTAAAAATTTCGGCGCAACTTACGGTAAAATACTGTAAATACATAGTCATAGTAGTTCAACTGTACTTTTGTTGTTGTAGAACGTGCAGGAAAAGCCAAAAACAACGCTCCGGAGAAAAATTGGGTATTTTGAGGGGGTTATTACATAATTTGCTACTTAAATCAATTCGGTAGATGGCCATTTTTGGCGTTACAAGTGTTACAATTCGGTTCGTTTTGGGCCGCCGTTACGCGTTACTACCGAATTGATTTGAATGGTACAGTAATCTGTGAAACCCCATACTTTTGGGTGCAGACGGACGGTTATGGGTTATGACAGATTCGACTGTACGAGTCTCGTTCATTGAAAGGCGATGCTTTCGATGTGGGTTACTCTGTTGGCAGTTGCTTAATATTACGGTTTCTCTGACGTGATTGTTCGCTTCGTCACTAACTTTGGTTTGTAGGCAGACGTGACATCCATAATGTGTGCATACGATTCTGACATTGTGCCGGCGTCCCTGTCTTCGCCACAAGTTATTACTGCCGGGTTCTGACCTTCATATCGACTGACTGCGCTCGAACAAAAACTAAAGCTTCTAATCGGAGTCAGGACTTCTAATAAGGCTCGTGGTTACTGTCAATACTTAATAGGGCGGGCTGTAGGTAGTGCATGGGTGGCATGTCAGCGATGTGTACATCCTACGCCGCCGAAATCAGGGCATCACTTGATTTAGAAGACAACGCATAATGGGAATTCTACTTATAGTAGCAAGGACGTATTACTCTCCTTGATCACTGAGTCATCCAGACATTAAGCAAAACCGGCATGCTCCTTGTTTCCTATTATCCTTGAGCTCGTACAGGCAGTGTCAGGCATACGGCGCCGATCTCCGTCATTGGAAAGCTTGGTTGATGGGGCAGGAGTTAACCACGTCGTCTACAAACACTGTAATTATAAAGGCCAGACCAATGAAACATGCAAAGGGACAAAGGAGACACAGTACAAGGGCATGTACGCACTGCGCAGCGCACGCCACTCCGATCCACCGGGCCATTACCACACATAACCTGGAAAGGAAAGGAATTGCGGTGTAAATGAATGCATAAGAGACTGCGATAGCTGAGATACCACCCCAGCGGAGTCGCTTGAGCCCATCGCACTCGAATCGCACCAGTCAGTTCGACGGGGAATATCATCGCTTATCAAACTACACATCGTCAAATCACTGCTCTCTTCTCCATCCCAAGCCACCCTTATGAGTGGTGCAAATCTTCTCTAATTCCGGAAGCAAATGGCATCCCACCACGCAGTATTTCCCATCAAGCCATCCCCACTCGCCGAGAGTAGCAGTTATTTGGTCATACTGTGTGCAGCTGGGAAGAGCGGAAGGATAACATGGCTTGGACGGAAACACGACAGACCCTCGAAGGGGTCACGAAACTACGCCAAAAGCGATATGCTCGGAAACCATTCTCCCCAGCGGCGAATCAAAGGAGTGGGCGAATGGTCGGATGCATAGAGCGGCGGAGAGGAGGGCAGAAAGTAGAGGCATGAAGCTGTTGGAAGAGCGTCAAGAGTTTTGAAGAGGAAGGAAGACAAAGGAAGACAAGTGGTGTCCCGGACGAATCCCGAGATGTTTACGCGACGCGTTGTTTGCCAAGAGCTTTAGGTTGGGCCCTGTTTGCTCCTCCTACCTTCGCGCCCCTTGCACCCAACTACTCACCCTACACCACCTCTATTGCTTTTTCCTTCGTCAACCGTTGAAAGAAGCTGTTCATTTTGCCTCTCAACCCTGCCTTCTTGAACACGATGGTTGGATTCGGAAGATTCGAAAGAAACGCCTTCATTGCACAACCCTCCCTTCGATATCAGGATGAGTCTGAAAAGACGAAGATAAGGGACAGCCGTAACCCTGTCGGATTGGCTTAAGCCAGCGCCCATAGGATGGTGGGCTCAACATTGAGTTCACTCCGGCTCAATTCGGAATTGAGCGGCATTAATAACACTATAGTCTATTATATTAGCAAGTAACTAGCACTATAAGCTAATGTAATAAAGTATTGAGTACGAAATTGAGCTGCGAAAGTCCAATTTGAGCTACGAAAGTCAAAGTTAAGCCACCGTTGAGCTACGAAAGTCACAGTTAAGCCACGAAAATGACAGTTGAGCTACAAAGTCAAAGTTGAGCTACAAAAATGGGTGTTGAGCCACGGAAATGACAATTGAGCTACAAAGTCAAAGTTAAGCTACAAAAATGGGACTTGAGCCCCGAAAATAGTAATTGAGCCATGTAAAGGGGAACTGAGTCATGAAGTTAACATTCTACGAAAGTCAAAGTTGAGCCACGAAAATAGTAGTTGAGCCATGTAGCAGGGAATTGAGTCATAAAAAGCAAATTAAGCCTCGAAAATAATGGTCTTAAGTAAAAAAAAAAAAGCCTGACAAAGTAAATCCTCTAAGCAGTACGAGACTTTCTGTTGAAGGTGAGTACAGCTGTATCAGATACACTGGTAAAAAACTGGACCGAACGACTTACTTAGTTTTTTTCACGTCAAAATCCAATTCCCCACCTTCCAAAACTCTCTTTGGAGGGTGGCGTTCACGACCGGAACGTCGTGGACCTGACACATCATCGCTATTTGCGCTCTGGTTTCTCGAAGCATCCGGTGCGGCTGATTTCGTTGTTGCCTTCGTAGTGCGGCTACCTGTAGCAGCCTTCACGTGCTTGCCCTTTCCGTGGTCGTCGTCTTCATTGCCGTTGGCCTCATTGCGGTCAGCGTCGTCGTTGTCAGCGTCAGCGTCAGTGTCGTGACCTGTAGTAGCCTTCACGCGCTTGCCCTTTCCGTTGACGTCGTCTTCATTGCCGTTGGCCTCATTGCCGTCAGCGTCGTTGTTGTTGTTGCCAGTGTTGTTGCCGTCTTCGTAGCCGTCAGCTTCATTGTCGTCTTCTTTGTAGCCGTCGTCTTCTTCACCGTTGGCGTTGACATCATCGTTATGGTTGCTGTGACCACGTTCCTTGTCGTCGTCGGTGCCATTACTGTCCTTGGGCGTATTTCGAACAGCCTTGCTGACCTCGGCGGGGCTATACGAGCTTGGAAGTGCAGAGTCCTTACCCGTCTTCGACTTCTTCAACCGGCGTTTGATTTTCTTCCAAGAATAAAACTTGAAAGGGTTTTCAACGCGGTCACGATCCAGCTTTTCAGCCAGCGCAACAACCTGAGCTCGACTCATGTCCTCTGGGCGTCTGAGGTTCACGTAGGGGTATTTGCGACTGCTGTAGTACATGCCTGGCCGCTCAGCTATGGCATCCCATGGTATGGCTGCCGATTCTTCTGAATCACTCAAAGTGTAGTCTGCCGCATGTTAGTTAACCATTGTCTTAATCATAATAAATTTTGGCTTACCCCACAGAACTACGAAATAGTCGCGTAGAATGTGCTTCATAACCGCTAGCGAGATGTCGTCCTGATTGAAACTAGGAAACAAAGGTTGACCGTCAGCCCCTCTCGGGATCGTTGTGGCCACCTGTATAGTATATTCTGGTGATTCATATCAGCAATGCCCGTGTCGTAGCAATACCCAGATACTGACTTGGCAAAATTGCGTTGGCATGGTCTACCCATCCCTCCACGTCTCCTTCGTAACCGTGATCCATCACTTCTTCGCTCGTAGCATCAAATCCGATATTAAGTCTGTCGAATTGGAAGTTAGTGGCTTCGAAATTACAAAATTACATGGTAGTACCTTCCCGCCTGAACCGTATTGGTGTTCGGGTCACGGAATGCCCACGCCAGTGACAGTGCGCCTGATCCAAGACGGCCACTAGACAACATTTTCTCGAGGGACTGCATGGCACGCCCAGAGAAATATTTCTGATTACTGGACAGCGAAAACATGTTAAACCGAGAACAGCCCGAAAGGTCAAGCACTCACCAATCGACCTTGGTCTTCATTACTTCGAGCTCGGCGGCCTCCTTCTCCTGATCCGCCGCATTCCACAGCTCACTTACGACCTGATTGCGAGCAGCGCAAACAGGAATTCCCTTGGTTTCTCTGACTTTCTGATATTTTTCGCGCAATTCAGCAGGGTCTAGCTTCGATATGAAGTGTTCACGGGAAGAGATGTCGTCGTCGAAGAGGATGAAAGGTGTGACGGCTTTCAGAGGTTCGTTCTTCTTCTTGGAGGCGCTCTTCTTGGAGTTGTTGCCGTTTTGGATTTTTCGTAGGTCGTAGTTGGCGTAGCGTTTAACAAGAGCCTGTCAATTCAATACTTTAGAAAACAAGAAAAAAATCATGGAAGAAATGAGTTGGCGTACCCCTTCCCATTGTGCTCGGGAGTGTTCAGAAGTATCGAGGTTCTCGTCAGAGAATTCCTCATGTTCCATGAGTTTTTTGGCAAAGCGCTTCTTGACCTCTGTGACCTTCGAACAGTTTCCTTTCCTTTCGGGATTGACGGCCTCGCATTCTGCCTTGAAGTCTGCCAGAGTGTCGAGAAAAGTAAGCTTTTGCATCGGGGTGAGGATGTACTTGGTGGGTGGGCGACCGATTCTGGCCATAGTGAAAGGTGAAGTCCTAGGGAACAAGAGTTAGGTCAGACGTGGGTAGAAGTCGAAGACAAAAAATGAACAAGCCACGTCAGATGTTTTCTCTCTCTTTCTTTGGAGTGATCTCCATATGCATTTTTTCTTCTAACACCTCCATCCGATCCAAGCTCCATGTCCTTCCGGACTTATGGGCCTGTTGGTTTTTTTTTCCAATGAATCTCTTCATTCCTCGCTTCGTAAATGTGCAGACCAGCCTAGCCAAAGGAAAATTAGAATAGGTCAGTAGGTAATTCCGAGATTCGGACATAATTTTTCACCTTCAAATTTGCCGCTGCCTACTTTTTTCCCTGGAATCCCAGTGTAGCCATAGCCTGATATTACAATGACTTTCCTGTCACCTCCAGGTTGCCAGTTGCATACTTCGAAGGAATCCCAGTATGGTCAAAGCACAGTTGTTACGATGACTCTCCAAGTTGACGAGACACCAATTTTAAAGGGGCGACTCTACTTCAAATCTAAGATATGTAGTAAAGAGAGCACACTAAAGACTAAAGTGCGTAACGAAAGAGAAACATTTCATCCTTCTCAACTGGGTAGGGAGTATCCCAGAGACAATACTCCCACTTGCTACGATAGAAATTATAACCTTGTATCGCGTTCATCTGCTCGAAACCCTCCTCGCCCAACATCGCCTTGAAGTCGCTGAGACGGAACCATCCATCCTTGCGAGGATACATAATCTCGTGGAGGATGCGTCCCTATAATCATGGCACCGTTAAACCCACGCGTTGCAAAGTAAGTAAGAGGGTAACTCACGTCGAGATGGATGTCGACCTTGATAGCGCAAGTCAAGTCGAAAGCTTCGCCTGACTCTATTTCCTCAGCAGTCAAGGTCGAGGGTGGAGGGGGCGTGCCCTCCGAGGCGTAACGACCACATTTCCTAGGACGATGGGAACGAGAGTCACCTTCCGCATCGGAAGAGCTGTCGGCGTTGTCCTTGCCGTCATCTGACGTCTCCTCTCGAGGGCGTTTACTGCCACATTGAGGCGTTGCTGGCTGGGAGGAATTAGTCTCTGTGTATGGATGAGACTGAGAACGAGGGACGCTGTAGGACTCGATCTCAGCCAAGATAGCCAACAAGGGCTGCGCATCTCTCAGCGCTCTACGTTCAGGCTCTATATCAAGCCAATGGAAGTATTTGGGATCGCAGGTTGTGCACTAGAAAGATATCAGAATAGAATTGTTGCAACGTTACACATTCACTCACCACTTGAAAATAATGTCCGGACTTATCAGGATAGTTTGCCCCCAGACAAAGCATTGGAGGTAATTCGCGATGTGTCGGGATGTGAGGGGGAATCCGTTTGTATTTTTTGAAACCGGGAGGCTCGAAGATCTTGCGGATGTTTGCCCTGACAATCGCTTTCGCCCGGGTCTTGAACAGCCCACAGATAGGCTCGTAAGCATCTGACAGTGGACCAAATGAGGGAGCCCTGGAAAGCATGAGATGAAGATAATAGGGAGGAGAAACCGTTTTTACAACTTGCCTTTCGATAGTCTTCAAATATAGTTTTTTTTTCCCCTACTAACATATGGGTATGTCAAACTCCATACCAACCGTTCCGTTCGTTCCAACTTTTTCGGATGGCCACAGTCGCCTGAGTCTCCTTAATGCTTTATGCAGCTTGTCGAAACGTACGGGTACGCCTGCGATCGAAAGAAAAAAGCGAGGCACCAATGGTAATGACATAACCGAAAAACATACCTATCACTTCCTTCATTTCTTTGCTTCATTTGGTCTTCGAACATCGGACTACTATGCTAAAAC
The DNA here is from genome assembly GCA_013053245.1 of Agrocybe pediades. Taxonomy (NCBI): domain Eukaryota; kingdom Fungi; phylum Basidiomycota; class Agaricomycetes; order Agaricales; family Agrocybaceae; genus Agrocybe; species Agrocybe pediades. Next base: position 38,322 of record JAACJL010000051.1, on the reverse strand, counting down.
ATGTATCTCGCTTGCACTTAAGTTTTTAGCATTGCTATGGTGGACTATCGTAAGTTCTATCCTGTTTTATCATACGGGGTTGGGAGCAGGAGGGAAAGGTTGTTGCTGCGCTAAGGTTCGGACCTTTACGCCGCGTCAGGTCACGTGTATTTTCGTCGCCCACCCTAAACCTTGCTCGCCCAAATCGGGAACGCGAACTTCGAAACACCTTCTGCCCTTTTATCTCTACCACCACAATCTGCTTTCTGTATTCCTCGTAGACTACCTAGCTTTGTGGGTCGTAATAAAATATAAACATAGTACAGACGAAACTGAGATGTCAGAACAACGAAGCGCAAAACGACGTAGAATAGCAGAGGTACAAATACAGGAAGCACATAGATAATTAATTTCTCTTTTACCGGGCTGACGTACTATAAACATATCAAGAACCCATTCGTAGATATAGAGGCCATTGCAGGCAGTGATAACGAGGAAGAAGAGGGGAGTGAAGATGATAGTGGTAAGTACTGATATCTGAACAGTGCAGTGCGCTCACCAGACTGTTACCTAGATTTCATTGTGGACGGCGCCATCGACATAGACGAGGACGATCTCCTCAGCGCCGACCGGACACCAAGCTCTGGCCCTAGTCGTCTCACCCCATCCGTCGACCCTGCGATAGACGAGCAGTACTCAGCTCTTTTCGGACGGGCTCTAGCTCGAGGAGCCAAGCGGAGTCCCCTCGAACGCGGCATTCATGAAGGCGTTGGAGATGTCCTTCTTGGGCGCAGGCCGAGTACTGATAAGCGGACATGGGTGCGCATCAGACCCATGAAAGGCACATTAAGTACATATGTGGGGGATCTCGCGCTGGCTATCCGATCGGACACACCCAATAGGGTTGACTACTGGATTGTACCACGCACTGCACTGGTCAAGGAGAAAAAGGCTACTCGCCCGAGCCAGGCTCTATTCAACCCGTCCCTGGCAAGGGCAGAAGAAGGAGAAGATGCAGTTCAACATATTCACAGCGAGGGCGGAACCTGCAGCTATCATACCCAGGCAGCGTGCTACAGTAAACAAGGATTTCTACTGGTTTCAGGTCCGCCGACAATTGCCCTATCTTTCTCAGGTCAGGTTCTTCCTACGCCAAGGGAGTTCGATACTTTCAGTGCCTGTGAGGCCTTGGATCCTGCTTTTCTACTTGAAACAAAATCCTTAATGGCTCGAAATTCAATTGTCAGAGGCGACAGGGTGAAATGCATTGCAGGTGAACTGCAGAACCTCATCGGCGTGGTCCTCGAATGCGACGAAGACTCCCTCAATGTGCACTTCGAATCTCTCGACATTGATTACAGCGTCATGCGATATGAGGTCCGCAAATACTTCAGAGTAGGCGATCGCGTGATCATCAACGATGGCGGCGCCGGGGAAAGAAAGGGCTGGATCATTGGCTGTGAAGAGACCTCGGTGTGTGTATTTGACCCAAAAACCAAAGAAGAGGTAGGTGGTTCAGCGTCATTGGTCTTTGATGATTGTGCTAAATCACGAAATTCCTTTCTGAAGTTGCCATGCTCGTGGCACCAATTACGATTCGATGACACGGTTGATTCATACCGCCTGCGAAATCTTAGCCGCTCGTCGAGTTTCCAGCTTCAAGAACAGCACGCGATGCGAGAAAACCCGAACCACAGATTCGAAAAGAAGACAGTTTTGGTTACAGGCAATCACTACAAGGGCGTTCGAGGAATTATAACTGATACCACTATTGACGGGTACGCTTTCGTATCACTAGCCCTCTTCAACCACCCACGCAAAGAGAAAATAAAGTTGTCTGACCTTCAGATAATGTAAGTTGCTATTTCTCTGGTATCACAAGTACGTACTCAACCTGAAAAAGAGTGCCCGGGAAAGACAGAGAATATCTGGTTCCCATTGTCTCGCAACCGAACTCATTCATCTCTACGCTTCCCAAGTTACCACCTCTCATTTCCTTGGACTCTTCAAGCACCCCATCCTCTTCGCAAACCCCGATGCCAACGACACCTCTCAGTGGAAATTTATTGGATGCTTGGAATCCAGCTGCTTCAACGCCTCTTTGGTCCCTTTCGCCAGGAATTATGCATTCATCATCGGTTACACAAGCTGTCAGTGTTAGACCCGCTTTGGAACTTCCCTGGCTAAGTAATCCCATATTCAACACCGCTCGGGTCAAACTTTGCCTGCGGAATGATCGTACCAGGCTGTTCGAAATGCGCACAGTCAACAATGACATTGTCACTGTCCGCGATGGTCGGCAGACACTAGACTATCCTCTTGCAGATCTGGATTTCATTAGGCCAGAAGGATGTACGGACCCTGTTGTGTCATTTGCTCAGGGAGAGCTGTTTGGAAAATTTTTTCGAGTGAAGGAATTCGGTCCGGTAGAAACAGTAATGTACATTTTTGGACAAAGACAGTCTAGGAAAAACACATATGCCGTGCCCACAACGACCTTAGCTGTCGTCTACCCTCCATTACACTGATTCAATAATTTCCCGTAGTTTACATGTATGTTGTGGTTCAACCATAGTTACGCGTTAGAATGCTATCGCTTTTTCCACCGAGCCCGGTAAGGGTAAGAATGGTTTCAGTTCAATATGGTAAGTGCAAGTTGCCTTGTTTTTTGTTTTTTTTTCCTATTCTTTCTGTGTTGTAGCCGGGTGAAATCAAGTTTACCGAAAGTTTCCCCACTCCTACATCGAACTATTCAGCCATGGGCAAGCAAAGACTGTCAGCCAAGGATGCACGCAAGCGTCGACTCGAGACGGAAGTCGAAGAAGAGGCTGATGAGAGGTCACGCAAAAAAACAGCAACATCAGCAAGCACCGATGTCTACGCCACTTTTGAATCGCGTTCTCCCTCAAAAATCACCTCGCAAAATGTCCTCCACCCTCCGCTGGCTGCACCTCCCATATTGGCTGATACACCCCCAAACCCGGACGACGGCAGGAGAGATTCAGCAGAAGCCACAGGGTCCAAAGTGAGTCTTCGGCTTTCTATATTTCGACTAGCCTTCTGAGTTTTGGCCTTGCTTAGCTCTCTCAGGAACTCGAAGATTTTGAAAACGCAAAGTTGGATTTAATGCACTATTTGTTGCAGCGTGAATACCACCCTTTGGTAGAAGAGCCCTGTCCTTGTGGTCGCGGAGAACGCCTGGTGGGATGCAGTGAATGTCTGGGACACAACATCGTATGCAAGGAGTGCTTTATCTCCAAGCATGCAACGGTACCCACTCACTGGGCGCGGGTCTGGCAAAAAGAAGGCCGATTTTTCACCAAGTGTGACATATCAACCCTGCGTCCTGAAGGGTATGCCATTCCTTTAGGCCACAACGGAGAACGCTGCCCCAGCCCCTTTGACCTCGAAGATGACACCGGCATCATTTTGGTGGATCACAACGGTGTACACCAAACGAGGTTGCACTACTGTACTTGCGATGGCATTCCTAACCGTATTGAACAACTCATATCCGCTGGACTCTTCCCGGCCACAATGCGACTCCCAAGAACGGTGTTCACGTCGACAGTGCTTCAGCAGTTCCACATCCACCATCTAGAATCTAAGGAGTCTGCTTTCGATTTCATTGGTAGTCTTCGTCGCCTCACTGATAATTTCTTTGCAACGGCTACCTCCGTAAGTTGTCTAAAGCTTGCTTTTTTCTAAGCTGACCCATTTACAGGATCCTTATGAACAGTTCTTAAAGGTTATACGTTTCTGGCGCACTTTGATGGCAACAAAACGCCTCGGTCAGGCTCATGGCATAGACAAGCATTTACCTCAGCTTAGGGAGGGAAATCTACAAATCTTATGTCCCGCATGTATGCAGCCGGGCATCAATACTGAGAAAGGATGGGAGAAGAATCTATATCCTCATTTGAGGTACGTTTTCCTATCTAGTGGCCCCACTGTTTACCTTTAATGTTTCTCCTAGACATCTCCACCAAATCTCGCTCACAGCAGATGGCAATTTTCATACGACGCGCTACAAGAAGAACGGTTCGACGGACGACTATTCGCTATTTGCTGGCCGCGCATATTATGGAGAACAAGAAGACTTTAAGCAGTACCTTCGTTCTCTGCCGGCCAAAGACATCGAGGACAAAGTTACCTGCGCAGTCAAGGCAGTAACAAATCAAAATCGGGTTGTCGACAACCTAGCGGAGACGGGGACCATCAACATACAATGCCCGCACTGCATTGTCCTGTCGACAGTTGATCTTCAGCGTGGAGAAAGGTAAGAAATTTTTCACTCTCGTATGGAAAATGCTCAAGGCACGCCTTTTATCAGATTTGCAAATACAGATTACGCTCTTGCAAGGATGCTGCGCCTGAACAGGGATCTATGTGATCCCAGTAAACCATTCCTCAATAATGTCGACTTCCTCTTTTCTTACGATATTTCCTGTGCCTACAACATCAATATAACCAAACGATTTCAAGAGCGCTTTCCAGATCTAACACCTGCCGTCAGACGTTTTCGCTTTGTCGTTCCACTAGTTCATATTCATAACCACAAGGAAAACTGTATGTACCTCTATTCGTCATCATACACGGAATGCGCTGGGCACTTTCATGGCGAGACCGCAGAGTTTGAGTGGCCTGAAGTCAATCAATTGGCTCCGCAAACCAGGCAGATGAACGAGGGCGCTCGACAGGACGCGCTAATTGGCCTACATGGAGACTGGAACCTCAAAAAGGTTGTTAACATGTGTAAGTACATAACATTGCCAAGAAGTGTATCAAATCTAATATACCTTCAAAGCGACTCTCTTGCTTGCCAATTTGATCCATGCTCGTAAAGTTTTTGGAGTGAAGCGTGATCAATTCATTACCCTGACGATATTATATGGCGACCGCGTGCCTATGTGGAACACTAGAGACCGTAATGCTCGGATAAAGAACAAGTCAAACGAAATAGAATGTGTGTTCAGGCACCGACCAGGAAAAGGTGAAATACTGTGCTACTCTCGATTCAACCCCTCGGTAGGCTAATGTGAAACTTAGTGCCATCCCAAAAAAAATTATACGAAGGGTTGTTAGCAATAGCAAAGCAGAGAGATTCGGTAAAGACCGACACACAGGGAGCGTTCGGAGACTTGGATTCGAGAGCAGCAATACTAGGGCTGAAATTGGTGAATGAGGGCTTGATAATTGAGGAGAAACAGTACGTGTATCATTGCGTAACAACATGAGTGTAAAAATGCAATGACTGACGTGCATTATTTAGAAGGGAGATCACCCAGGCATTGTCTCGTCTCCATGCAGCTGGCCATCCAACAGCGCGCTTGAAACCCTCAGAAATCTCTGATTCTTCCGTGACACAGCGATTGGAGAATACAGTCGAATCACTGAGAACTAAGCTTCGCCCTCGACTAACAAAGTGGAAGGAACAGCAACACGAATTTATGGGCTCTTTTATTAGTGATTTGCGGGCTTCAATACAGGAAAGGTCGAGCCTGGAGGAGCCGGAGCAAGACATGCTCTTTTTGCCGTCGTACTTTTCCAAGAATGCTATCGACATATCCATAGAAGTGGTCAAGATCAACGCGCTCTTAAGGAGCGAACACGACTTAAGGAAGGGGAGGGCTTTCGATGCGATTAGGGAGGTGCAAGTTTGCAACAGACGGCAAAGTCACTTTCGGTGATGAAAGGAAATACACCGCAGGCCGTCAACAGTTATAGCGCCCGCACGCGCGCCCAGCACCAGGTAGCAGATATCGAGAGCAAATTGGAACTGCAAATTTCGGACTACAATACGTCCCGAGATGCGTTGATAGCATTGTGCGGCGCTGACAGCATCGAAGCACAACTTTTTCCTGTAATGATGGTCGGTGACACGTACAGGAGTCCAACACACCTTCGACGGGAGATCGGGTCTTCCACAAGGCAGGAGGGACGGATGTACAACGTTGGTATCACCGCAGGCGTCAGAGTGTCTATGCCTTCCACCCTACAATTTGGACCCGTGAAAGAACCCACCGGAGTGGCCGCGGCTGTGAAGACTCAGGGAACCAACTTATCGAGTCCACGTAAGTGGTTTTCACAATCGCCTTCTCCGAAATAATATTGACTAGGACAACTATTCTAGGGACAAAGAAGGTTGTCAAAGAAAGAAAGGGGAAATCAAGACGTGTCGACATTGAAGAGATACAAAGTTCAGAAGATTCACTTCATGCGACAAAACTGCCGCGCAAGGACCATGGTTGGATCTGGCGCTTGGGAGCCATGCAAGACCTGAGTGAAAAGGACCTACAAGAATGGTCTGATGAAAGTGAGTAATTCAGAAAATTAGTAGATTTGAGACAGCGAATGACTGGTGATTACTTACAGGTGACTCGATTCAATGGTTTCGTGCCGAGGCGGAGATGCAACGATGGCAGGAAGAGCACGAGTTAGTCCAAGCCCAATTCGTTCGATGCATTCGAGCATTTCACACCATGTCCAAAGTGTGGACCCGCATGTCTGACGATGCTACTGCCAGTCCTGGACACCAGTGTTATGCCAGGAAAATGGCTGCTCGGTACAGCAGACTTGAGATTGAAGCACGAGGCAAATTTGCTTCAGCAGGTTATGCAAACAAGATTGTCGGAATGGATAAAGGTTTACCTTTAGCAGAAATGATCAACGCAGACAGGGAAGTCGCCGAAAAGGACATCAGTATATCGAATATTCTAGGACACCAGCATTTATGACTCTGTGCCCAGGCTATGCAGCGGTTCAAGTCTAGTCCTGCCTCAATTCGCACTTTCGTGGCTTAGATCCCAATTTCGTCACTCAACTCACACTTTCATCGCTCAAATCCCACTTTTGTCACTCAACTCACACTTTCGTCGCTCAAATCCGACTTTCGTCGCTCAAATCCGACTTTCGTCGCTCAAATCCGACTTTCGTCGCTCAAATCGTACTTTCGTGGCTCAATTCTCACTTTCGAGGCTCAACTCACGTTTTCGTAGCTTAACTCACATTTTCGTAGCTCAATTCGCACTTGTGTGGCTCGATTCTCGGGGCCCCTGTCTTATCACAGTATTGTAGCATAGTACGTATGGAATAGACTACAGTGTGGTCGGTTTGGCTCAATTCCGATTTGAGCCTGGTGAACTCATTGTTGAGCCCACCATCCAATGGGCGCTGGCTTAAGCCCAGACGACCGAGTTTCATGGGACAGAGAGGCGATATCCATATGTTACCGTCAGCGACGTCTCGGTATGGTCGAAACTCAACGTTAGTAGAGTTGTGTCTCGATATCAAGCAGGCATTGGCAGTCAGAGGGAGGGGGGAGGGCATTCGGGAATGGATCAGGGGCAGTAGGAGCTCAAACGTTCTGTGCCAGTGACGGACCTGGGTATGGTCTATGATAGGAACGGGAGGAATGGAACTTTGCTTGGACTCCTTCGGCGACGCTTGACTCAAACTTGACCTGGACGTCGGTGACTCCGAGTCCTTCGGCCAGGCTGCTTGGGGAAGGGAGGGTTCACTTTAGACCCTTTTCTCATGTCTAACAACACCTCAACGAGCTTCACTCAAACCCCCCGATTCCTTAATCACACCCAACACGCCCCAAAACAAATCGGACGCGTCGAACACTATCACCGACATACATAAGGAGCCCATCTCATGAGTGGTCCACCTCTCAGCGCTCCATCACCTACGCCCAAGCTCAAGTTCAAATGTTATTCGACTCAGTTAGACGATCTTGCCAGCCCTCATGGGAGGGGAGTAGGGCGGAGGGACCGCGCGAGTCCCGTCGGTATAGCCATCACCGTTCGGCGTTGTCTCCGTCTCCAATGCGTACCCGTTGTCGACCTTCACCACGACAACTGGCCTCTGGCTCGTCAGGAGTGAGCCGGTCCCCATCGTCCCTCACTCTATCTGACACCGTCGAATCCCTACTCTATCGACCTCAAACTGGCGCAGCGATAGTCCCGCTATCCTCCGTCGTTGCCCATCACGTTAATCTCGCTGTTCAAAAGACAAACGAGCTGTATCATCATCGGAATGTTTCATCCATCCTTGTTCGCCTTCCGTTCAGTGCTCTCAACTCGACACCGGCCAATGACGGGCCACGTATGCGTGGTCTGCATGCTTGCGCTCAGGAACGACAACTCGATCGCATCAAGTCCATACCGCACAGATTGGAGGTTATCCACGGACGGTTATGGCTCCCTATCCTCGTCCCTACCGCGCTCGTTGCTGACGCCCAGCAATTTCACGCGTTAATGAACATGACGACCATGATGGTCATCGGAGCACCACCAGTGGTCCTCCCTCGCTAAGGAGAACCATGTCTATCGAAGGGTATACTAAGAATACGAACCCGGCGGGGATGAGTTTGTGCGTTTTAATGCGTGGTATACCGGTAAGCTCGTCGGTATTTGATGTGGCTGAACATTATTGACCTTTCATCCAGTAATATCCTTTCGACACCGTGCTCAACGACAAGCGATATGTACACGGATACCTGCTTGAGCTCGTAAAAGGCTGTTATCAGAACAAGGTAAGCCCATTCAATGGAAGGAGGTACTTAGTCCTTTATGCTAAAATTATGTTCTTTGCTTATTCAATTGTTCGAAGGTCGACTCTGATGATGTTCGAAGGCATCGCAACGTAAATATTCCAAGAAGTATATGTATATATGATTCTTCACGCGTATAATCTGTACTGCAAGTCTGCAGTAGCTTTCTGTGACTGTACGATCAGCGAAAGGATATCAAGCTTGCAAGATTATGGAGGTAAAAACACAACCGCGTTAATTGACGCCCAGACATTTATTAATTTCCATTTATGGGAGTACTCCTTCCATTTTCGGGTGCGGTGACATGTCCTTGACAAGTCCTTACTCCGGCCGTTCGGATTTCCTGAAATACTCGAGAATATGTCTATATCTCCTCATTCGTACATTTCTCGGACGAATATCTTCGTTTCTACCAGGCTCCTCATCGATGCTGTACCCAAGTTGTATCCGCAGCCGCCACTACCCTTGCCTTTATTCACATGAGCGTTGAGCGAATTGGATGAGGGAAAAGCAGTCTTCTTCAACTATTACACGCTTTCTGTCTCTCAAGGCATTGACCGCATCGATGATCATTGATGAGTTTTTTTACATTCGCAGTGTGCTCAACTGTCAGCCACTCGTCAGCCACATTCAGTTCCGAATTGGGTTACTACACATGAATGTCGGATATATAAAAGGGTCTTGTATCTCTATAGCGTCTCCTTAGTTCTCCTTTCCAACTTCTCCATCTCTCCTTGAGCGCTTTGCTATCCGTCATAAAGCTACTATGCTCAGACCCATTTCAATTCATACCTTCTTCGGATACTCGGACCCGCCAGACGAGTCTCCCTGTACTCATGTCAGCCACCAGCTTGGCCCAACCACCCTCTCGCTACATACCGCGAGGCGAGACGTAAAATCGTTCATGGAAGAAAATCGGTCCCTGGTTTAGTACTCGTGCACACCGCCCCGGTACCAAATCCAGCCCAGATAACCAGAAAGCCCTATTGGAATCGAGGGCAGATACGTGGTGAGGGCGTCAGCCAAAAGTGAGCAATGCAGCTTCTGTTTGATTTCCACTGTGAGCTGACCAGGTTGTCTCTACCAGTGCATGCCACAACACGACGTGGAGTCACGGCATTCATTGTTCTTGTTATCGTCACCGGATAGGTCAGTTTGTCTCCCTCCGTTACAGTTTTTGCCGGGTCCTGATAGGGCACTCGCAATGCTAGAAATCTCCTTCTGGCGGATAAGATAGCCACAATTCCGCGACGACAGAAGGCCGAGAAGATACAGACCTGAACTTCCAGACAATCGTGTTAGTGTAATCTATGGACTATGGGCCTAAACCTCAAGGTGTGTGGATCTTTCCTATCTTCTGCTTTTGAGCTTTCTACTCAACCTCAATTCGACCCAGATCAGTGTCTCACAGAGTCGGAGCGTACTAGATCCCAGCTCGAAATCCTTCTCGGAAGTCGGCGGCGTACACCGAGTCATTCCCTCCGCGGCAGGGAACCTCGCCATTGTCGTACCGCGTTCCAGGCAAGCACACGACCCAGCACAAGCTACTGTCGAGGCAGTGCTACTGGTTTGTGAGGAGTCTGCACGGTTAAGGAGATGTAGGCCTGAGGTACCTTTGGGCGGTTCATTTCACCGCCTTCGTATATCATTTGCATTAGTTTTTTTTGGTTGTATTCTTTGTTTATTTATTATGCATCCCTTCGCACCTCGAGGCTCGATCTCATTCACATCCCCTCTGGAGACATTATTTCTCTATAAAAGCGCCCAAAAGTATTTTGTTGTAAAGGATAATTGAAGCTCTACTGGATCAATAGTGTCGTACAAATGTTGCATGTCCAAGGCCCAGGGAAGCTATATACCAAGTTCTGGAGATTGCTAGTCTGTTCAGCCGTCAAAAACTGACATTAGGAAGTAAATTGATTGGATTGAGATGCTTCCGAAGCTCAAGATCCATTGCCCAAGAGCTTCTCATCGCCGTACAACTCGTCTATTCAACCATTCAACCGCTGAGACAGAACGTGCATCCCATCATTAAGTTTTCCCATCAACGTACCTTGGCATTTACGATACTCGTGAAAGGCGGTATCAGGACGAGATAAGGAAACTCAATGGGATGCGGTACTCATCCTTATCATGTACCTTTCCATGAGTTTATGTCATTCTTATTTTATTCGTGATCTCCCCGTCACCTGTAACTTCTGTAAGGCTTGCAAGCACTTCAATGCGTGGGTGCGACGTGCAAATTGGTTCCGGATCTCGCCTTAATATGGATTCTGTCAAGTTTCTTATTTATGTCTCGAGGCGCGTTAGGTGTTTCGTCGAGAATGCCCAAATTTGTGTGACCTTTTCAGTTGAATCTACTCTCTGTTGTAACTTGTTACTAGTATAGCCCCGTTTTATTAAACTTAACACTTCGAAATATACCCCAACTGTAGGACTCGTCTCGACTTTCAATGCCGAATGACGAGATTGACGGTCAAGATAATTTAAATATAGGTCACATACCTATGATGATGGCGCTCACCACTAGTGCATCGACAGACTGCCATCCGCTGCAAGATCTTCGGCTAATATTCTATTTACTGGCATGCGGGTATCTTATCATCTGGACAATCCAAACATATGTTTTGGTATGAGATCCGTATGGGGAGACTAGATGCAACTTGTCAGTGTTCTCGCAAACCCATATGAACAATCGAATATCCATTGACTACCCTGAACCTAGTCAGAGTCCCGACTAATCAGTCGTCAATTCCCTCACTGGTCCTAAACTCATCATCCTGGCATATGGAACTTGCGTCACCGCGGCGTATCGTTTCAATTAGACATGTCAGAACGGGTTACATTGCTTCTCAGGCCTTTCCCGCCCCTGCTTTTTTGTCTTTATATAAGCTATGCACTTCCGACGTCCTGTCATATGATTATATACCCAACACCATCCAAGAATCCGCAGTGAACACTCAGTACGACTATATGGACTCTCTATCCATGAGCGCAACCGAAGAGGCATCGATATTGCAAAGCCTCAGGCTTCGCAAGCAACTCGCCTGTAAGTTTTTCAGCTAAGCCATCATGTTGACCTCCGGGCATACTTAACTTCGTTATACAGTGGCGATGTTGTCCGTTCTGCTATACGAGTACGCTGTTACGTGCAAGAACGAATATCGTCATATCTGGAGGTGATTTTGCATCTAATATGAAACCCGCCTGGACACTAATGCGTCAGAAACAGAAAGCCCTTCAATGTCGTCCTAGGTATTTACCTATTTTCACGGTATTTCGCGTTGACTTTCCAAGTGTGAGTCGTTATTTGTTCTTTACATCTTTCGGTCGACAAGCAGTGATGGTCAAATCCCCTCACAGGGTCAACACCTTGCTGGTCTTAATAGGTCCACTGTCCGAACCAGTCACTTCTGAGAGAACCTGCTCCGTATGGATTGCTTTCCAGGTAGCGTCCACGACGTCTTTGGTTATGCATCAGCAAGTTACCATTTTACTTTTCCGCTTTTTTTCACTTTCTAGCTATTTAGTGAATTTAAAAAAGCGACAAGCTGAAAAGCTGAAAAGCGATGTATGTACGGTAATTTGGAGCTCCCGGCGGCGGAGGTCCGAAATAATTGTGAGAAATATAAGAATTACTAAGCCAAAAATTCATGGCAGTGGTGGTCAATGTACGGATTGACATAGTACTCAGAAAATGCATCGAGAGCATTGATATATGTGACAAAATGAGGCAGCGCGCCAACTCCATACCTCGGTAGAAGATGGGCCCCTCTCGCAATGCTTTTTAAAGGGATGACTTGGACCGGCCGCCGTTGTGCGAGTGTTGGTGTGCCTTCGGGTTTGACAATCCACATCCCAGTGTCGGGGTCACGATCCTTCAAGGCCAATGGGTACCAGCTCACCAAGGCACATTCAACTGTGTCCCCATTGTGGATAAAAGAGAAGAGTAGGCGAAGACGAGCCACCTGCATGCCCTCCATGCCTTGCCGGTCATCTTTGACGACAAACACAGTGTCATATCGCGGTTTTCCGTACCATGCAGGATTACACCTCAGTTGCTGACGGTACATCCCATACGTACCACAAAGGTCGCTTGGCGCATAAAATCTAGTTGCGGCTGAGCGGAAAACATAAATATTCCCGCGGAAGTTGACTTGTGCATTCACATCTGCGGGTATCGATCGCTTTGGATGCCGCAGCGAATAGAGGAAAGTGTTGAAGGCTGTCGGGAGTCCGGGCTCATTCGCATAATCTGCGAGCGCATAGAGATCTTTGGGGCAACGTCGATCTATTGGTTTAAAGTGCAAAACCCATAGTTAGTAACGGATTGGGCATCAGAACATAATAAAATAAATGATGTATTACCTGGGTATGCTGCAAGCTTTATGGAAGAAATACCGGGGGGATTGTCATCTGGACTAGCGTCATCTAGGCATGCAGTCACTTCCTTCTGCTTTGCTCTGTAGTAACCGCTGAGTCGGCCGGAATCCGAGCTGGCTGAGTCAGTATCCGACTCGGAACTAACATCAGCCTGCTGATCGTGCTGGTTACCTGAGTCGCTGGAGATATGCGCTCGATTGCCCAATGCACCCAACGCACGTGAATAATGCCCTGCTGTTGACCCGACCAGGAATTGACCTGCAAGAAGCTTTTGACGCAGAGCCGCAAGCTTCTCCAATCTGACAATCACACAGAGCATTTGTGAAAGGGCCTTGAATCGATTGGACCGTCGCCATGGCTCCTTCACAGCCTTGATATGCTTGGACTCTGTTATCGATGAACAGAGGCCGTTTGGCGAACCAAACAAGGGAATCGAGGAGATATAATGGATAAGAGCATGCTGACGTGGTAAGGATATTGATGATCGAACACCTTCTTCTATGAAAACCTCTCGCAATTCAAGGAAGCGATGCAAGAGGTCCTCGGCAGCCTGTAACGCACTGTTGGAAATGACGTTGCGGCGAAAAATATAGCAAAGGTCCATGAAGGTTGAGAGACATTGCACCATCTTCCCAGGTACGTAGCCCACAATAGCAGCAATATATACCTAAACCCGGCAAAATGTAAGTTTAGTCGTGGTCAGAGCAGAGTATTGACAAGATGACTTACTTTCATCAAGGCTTTCGAGTCATCTCCTGTCCATTGCTCAAAATCACGGCCCTCGCTAAAGCGCCGAAGGCCTGCATATGCAGGAACTGCAGAGATACTAATTCCGACTTCAAGACAGGCTCAATATTAATCGAGGGTACTTACCGATGATCAATATCCTTGATGATCTCATCCGCGCGAGATTTCGTATGCTTCATGTAAAGGTATTCGTTCACCCAAGTCACCAGATGATCCTTGAATGTTCCTTTGATGAGTTGATGGAGTAAATCGGGTGACAGCATGGTGTGGATATCAGCACGAGGGAACCCATGTGTGAATGGCTAAGTAGACACCGTTATTAGTAGGCAGCCACTATTGGAATGAACACAAACTCACGACAACATCTGGCCGGATACCGTGTTTTTCCCATACAGTTCCTGGATCAAATGCATTGATGATAAAATCCGTTCTTTCGTGGCTTCGGAAATGGGTGCTCTCGAAATTGTCATCAAGAGTTTTATAGTGCGCATCACATCTGAAAGAGTGTCGTTCAGCAGTTTCGGAGAGCATTAATTGAATATCCGGCACCTTACTTTGGACACCAATTCTGTACAATACACGCCAGCCAAACTTGCTCGGGATAATCGGCAATATATGGGCCCAAGCTATATATCACCCGCCGATAATGGCCATCTGGGCAACGCGCAACATCAGGCTCAGTCATGCCGCACCGCAGAGGGGCAAAAACTCGGGCAAGACACGCATGATAAAGCTGTCGAGTGAATTTTTGATATGCCGGCTTGCTGCGTTCGTGTTTATTGGCTGGTTTGTTCAAGCTGCATAAGCAACAAAGAGATAAAGCATTCCATAGTCTGACTCACTTTTAGGTATAGGAAGGAAGGCGACAGGAAGAACCCCGTTTCCATGAGATCTTCGTGCTACATTGGATATGTTTCCGGGTGACATATAAACCGGATGATATTCTTGGTGTCCGGTAGCTACTGAGACTGTTGTTTTGTCGCTGCCAGCTATAATCGGAACAAGCATGGCGCCGTGGGTTTGATTATCTGCGGCAATAATGTCCTATTGATCGGGAGATTCAGTTTATGATCTCGCTGCGGTCATGGATAATTGACTTACTGCTTCGTTCCATGCCCAATCACCTGACATAAAGTTCGACCACACACGTTCACCTTCGCAGTTGAACTGACGGTAAGGTCTGCTGCTGAAGTCACGAGCAAAGTCCGTGGTTGCCAACTGATTGTGGAGTAACGTCCGTGAGTCTCGTGTACATAACTCATAGGTTGCTGTCATCCAGGAAGGCGGGTTTGGAGGAAGGTCGCCAGTGTACTTAAAGTGTACAGTCTCGAAAGGAGCATCTCCTTCCTGGATCTTGTCAATGGTACTGTACATCGCCTGTGCCGATGACCATGGTAAGGGTGAATCGGTTCCCGCCTTTAGCTGTGCCGCTAGCCATAGATCTAAACCTTTGTTTATCTTGCGTTCCGAAGACTGGAGCTGGACGAAGTGATAGTGGGCCCAGTCAAATGCCAGCCGGTCCTCGAACGGGTGATATGCATTGCTCCCCGTCTCCTGCTTCTCCGCTGGTGTAGGGATCGCAAATTTTGAGAGAAACTTGCCATTCTCATCACAAGGCAAAGCTATAAAAGATTCAGTCAGAACACTGATAAGCATAGAGTCATTAAGAACGTACCTGTAAGCTTTGCATGGAATGCTTCCCGAAATTCGTGAGCTGGGTCAGGCTCTGCGTCTGGAGATACTGGCCGGTGGTGTGCGTTGTAATGCTGAGTTCGACCATTTGGGCGCCGAAATGTCTGGTTACACCCCGGAAATTGACATGGAAAATCATTTGACATTTTGTAAGAGGGCTTGAAAAGAGGATGAAGGGCGAGAGAACAGAGCAAAGTGAACACAAAGTTCGAACAAAGCGCACTTGGTTGAAATTGAATGAAGTCACATTGAAGGAAATAGGGGGAATTAATTACTACAGCAAGGATTCAAACGCTTACTCAACCTCTGAGGTTCCCAAACACGAACCTCCTGCCCCATAGAATGGAGACCAGAGAACGCTAGCGTCAGACGTCTTAGGAGTTCTACCCCTCGATATAGGATCCGGGACGAACCTGAAACTATTCTTCAGCCCCAATTTCGAGACGTTGACCAAAACAACTTACTACTTAAACCACAGCACCCACAATCCCAGCAACCATCCACTAGTATCGTCCACCACTTGAAACTACAATATACTTGTCGTTTTCAGTATGCCATCAACTCGAAGGGGAGCTCATAAGGAGGCCGTACAAAAGGAACCACCCTCACAGTCTGCAGAAGTAGTAAGCACCCATCAACAACATTGATGCAGCCTTGACATTAACACCATTACCTACCTGAAGTATCCAGTCGAAGAGACCGCCATGGGAGACAACACCGACCCTGTCGCGAAGAAGCCCAAAAAACCTGTAGGAAGACCTAAACGTCAGCGCAGCTCTACGCCAGTCAATAAACCCATCGCCGAAGAACCACATCCCTCAAAAAAAGCAAGGGGTAGACCAAAAGCCGAGGCTTCAACCAATCCAGTCACTGAGCCCGTCGATGTTGGCATAAGCCCAGTAACCATTCGACGATCAGCCCGACCTATCACCCCGTCCCGTGTGGCTATCGAAGCTTCAAATACCGTCCAGAAACGTAAAAGGCGCACGAAAGAAGAAATACTTGCCGACGCTGCCAAAGCAGAAGAAGAGTTGCAAAGAAAAGAAGAACTTGCCAGGAATACTTTGCATCACATGCAGCAGATGAACGCTCGTGACAGTGCCAGAAGAACTATGGAAGCCCAACGGATTATTCGTACATATGATCAGCAACGCGATCTCGAAATGTCGGGCGCCATCGACGCCGAAGAATTTCCCGGATACAACGATGTAAGGGGAAGCAGCGCTGAATTAGAGGGTGGAGATGCTGCGACTGAAATTCTGAGCTCTGATGATGAGAATATGTTGACAGTGAGTCCCATTGAGCTCTGAAGAGTAATAGCTTGTTACTCACCTTGTCACGGAATAGGAGGAAAGGGAAAAGCTGCTTGACCAGCTGAAGCGACTAGAGGAGATTCAGAAGGGGAGTGGTGCAAAGAAGAAAAGGTGCGCCTCTTATCGTGGCTTGATCAATTTAGTGACTGATCACCGTGATACACTCACAGATCGAATAAGCAAGTCACGTTTGCCTCGGGCCTTCAGTCTGACTGGTTACGCGAGCGCGAACGAGAGTCAAACAGAGCACTGAAGCCAAAACCGCTCTCCAGATCGCACGCTATCATCATCTCGGCTGGCGGACTTGGTGGACTCGAGGACGATGACGCTGACGCCATAAACCCGTTCAACACCGACGGTCACCGCACATCGAACTTCTCTGCATCCGAGTCTGTGCAAAATACATCCTCAGTCTATGTCGCTGGTTCAACAGGACGAGATGTTCGCCGTCGTAATGAGGTAAGTATAAACCAACTTCCCTTTCGGAATTGCAATTGATTCTTTTCTACTATCACCTAGCTTGTGTCGAACGGTACGGCCGGCTTCAAGATTGGACAACGTGAAGAACCGGCTGCAGCAAAACCCATCGCACGCTATCACCAACCTCATCCCAAGTCCTCAGGAATCCCCACCAGGGTCACCACGTCGCAGCCAGCAAGGGCTCAGGTTGAGCCTCACCCAGCTAGTAAGGTGACCTTCGCCAGTGATGCAACAAACCGAAGGACCATTCCAGCACTCAACTCGAAGATCTCACCTACCCCCGACTCGGACCTTCCTATACACGCCAAAATGAAACCTCGTCGCCTGAACGGCAATAATGTCAGGATGGCCGATCTGCCCGACTTCGCTCCGAGAACGTGGAAGAAAACCTTTCTTCCTACTCTCTACAGCACTCTGTACACATCCGACAACCCCTTCGATGGCTTTTACAAGGGTGGTCATGTGTTCATTTCTCTGCTGCAAAACATCCTTCATCACGTTTATCCGGATGTCAACTACAAAGTCACCGCACACGAAAGCATCCACTTTCTGGTAAGTCATAGTGTCTTGTCCGTTGTCTATTTGGTACTACTTACTTATCCTCCTTATAAAATGACAGGCATACAATCGCATCAACGAAAGGCGGTCGAGTATTGGCTCCGATGCCCTTTCCCTCGTAAAGCAGCACCTAGCAACCATAGAACAGCAAGGTGGACCCGCCGGAGATAAGGCAGCCACTGACTGGCTTCGGTGGTGCATGCGCATGGACGGCCCTCTCTTTTTCAAGGATCCGTCGCCCTTTACTGCACCTATGAACAAGAACGACCCAAACTACGTGGTACGTCCAGTTATGCTTAATCTAACCCAGTCCGGTGTTCACCATAATCTCTTCAACTCAGTTCCCCGGTGGCCGCTTGCTCTCGCCGTTCATCATCAAGCTCGCAGCGCCATCTCTAAAGCTTAGTGTGGGTTCGGTCATAAATGGAGGGTATCCAAAAGGACTGATAGCCTTGATAATGGCTGCGGTGAGTTCCAGATTCGATATCGGAGATGCTTTCTCACCAACATATTCATTATTGTAGCTGGAGCGTGCTGTACACCATCTTTCGAAGCCGTCGGTCACCCTGCAAGAGTTCTCGAAGGAGCATTGGGGAGAGAAAGTACATGTGTACTACAAGAGCCTCTGTACCATTCCCAAAACTCGTTGGCAAGAACTTGAAGATCACTGCTTGTCGGGACGTGAAGTTCAGGAGGAAGAAAATGCTCGAAATGCCGATTTATCCATGATGGATGAAGCTCGTCCTTTCGTATTTGACTTCAGTAGCCCCAAGAAGTGATTTGGGCGGCCGGTATTTCACAGTATATAAATGTAGTTCCATATTTCGAGGCTCGAGCAGTGGTGTAAGGACTATTTATTGAACATTAGCATTATAACTTAATTACTTTTTCACGCTTTTTTCGCTTCTTCTCCGCTTTTTGGACTTTTTGTTGTGTATATTTCCTTCGTGGGGAAGGCCGCTTTTTGGGGAAAAGGACCTGGCTTTTTACTTTGCGCTTTTCCCTCCTTTTTCCCGCTTTTTTCACTTGACCAAGCGGAAAAAAGTAAATTGGTAAACTTCTGATGTGGCTCTGGACATTATTTTGATGCTAAGAAGTAAGTCTCCCTATCTCGGATCACATTTCTTGGAGTCGTCTCAACGCAATCTCAACGCGCCATAAAGTATACGCTTTATATCTGAAAAGCATCAGAATTGGTTTTTTTCTGGGGTTTCTTCTCATTGGGATGTTGATAACAACAATCGTCCTGGGCCCTTTAGGGATATTCAAAGTTCGTTATAACTCGGTATGCGAACCGCTGCATATGCACCCTTCCTTCAAGTATCTTGGGTACGTGGAGTCGAGATCACAGCTGTTTTGTTCATAATCTGACCTTAACGAATGAAATTGCAGCGTCGCGGGAGGTGTTTTACACATTTGGTTGGCAATCCTAACTGCAGCTAAATGGAACTTGGCCAAGATGGGAATACCTGTGGCAAAGCTCGTAGCCAGGGATAGTGCCTGGACACTCACACTCGTACTTGGTACGCTGTACTGTTTTAACTAGTTGGATCACGACGTCCCTTATCTTCAAGCTACAGGACTACTCGCATTTCTGTTCCCGTACTCCATCTGGTCCAACGGTGCGAAGGCTGAGATAAACTTCATGTGCCCTACGACATTAATATCCATTGCCGTGCGTTGGATTCACTTTTTTCTCTAAAATATGCAGATACTAAATCCTGGCTTATTATTCAAACCAGACGTGCCGTGTAATCATGAACATGCGCACCCTTGCTTTCCAGGAAGAAACAGCGAACGCTACAGCAGGCTTACGGTTGACCTCGGATGACCTGGGCTAGGGACAGGGGTCAAAATCATACAAATTGAACCATGCGTAGAGGCTTAGGGCACACCGCACATATCACTAAGACCCACACCATGCATTGGCATCTCTTCCAATGCGGGTATCCCGTATCCAAGCTAATCGTTAATTTTCACGCTGGGCCAGTATTTAGTGTATGATTGTGCCTTGACTAGGGATGTGAGCCCACAGTTAAATTTCACGCTACGAGGTTCTGCCACTCGTGGGGTGAATTTTAATGCCAAGCAGATATGGATCCCACAGTTAATTTTAACGCTACGAGATGCTGCTGCTCGTGGCGTGAATTTTAACGCTTGTACATGATGTGGGCCCGCGGTGAGATTTCACGCCAGGCGCATATGAATCCCACAGTTAAAATTCACGCTACGAGGTGCTGCTGCTTGTAGCGTGAATTTTAACGCTCGTACACGATGTGGGACCAGCGTGAAATTTCACGCTACGAGGTGTTGTTGCTCATAGCGTGAATTTTAATGCTCCTGCAGGTACTGTATGTGAGCGGTCAGGCCGCGTGAGATCTCACACTACGAGTGCGTGGGTCTCGACTCTCGCAGGGTGAGATTTCACATTACGGGAGCTTCGCTCGTCGATTGCTCGTAGAGTGAAATCTCACTTCGTGATCGCGCTCGTGATTCATCGCGTCCTCGACGCGTCCTCGACGCGTCGCCGACCATCGGTCACATGCCAATTTCGGGGCTCGGCACTGATGGCTGTTCTTCCTTGGCTCCTGCGACCGGTAATTGTGTATTTTATTTGATGGAGGCATCTGCCCATATTAGACTGTAAAATGGTTCTTATATATAGTGTATTTATCCACATCTACTATGCACGACATGATTACATTCACAGTAACCCTTAAGGTGGTTTGAATATCCCATGAGCTGTGATATGCCTTCTGATGCCGTGATAATATAACCTGCCTCCGTGCCGGACGTGGCAGCATGCGATGGCGAGCGTCCTGGATCGAACTTGCACGCGCCACCCCCAAAAAGTAGAGAATATTGAACATAAACTTGTATTTAACGCAAGTGTGTAATTCAAGTAAATACTATAATGCGAAAAAATAAATCCCTGGCCTTCTTGGTGCTCAAAATAAGCTCGAATTGTGATAATCACGATCCCGTCCTACGCTGCATAACTTCAAACTCCGATATACGGGCGCTTATTTATACACTGTCCGTGTAAGGGAGTACATCTGGAACTGGGTTCTAACAAGTGACTCAACCTAGCCCAGCGCAGCATCCTTCACGCAGTAACAAAGTCAATACAGAACATCCAACGTGAAATCCCGATTGGGAAACAGTGAAAACTGCAGCATTGGGATTCGGCCAAGATTCGGCACCACTCACTGGCGCTCTCCCATGCATCGACACTAGCTCCCATTTACCATTCGGTTGTTCGGCCGGGATAAGTTCCTGTGAATTTGTAGGTGAAAGGTAAGACGAGACAGACGCCGGAATCGTCTCAGGGGTTCAAAACCGAGGTGAGTGTGAGTAAGTATACTTACAAGTTACTGTACGGAGTGTAGATAGGAGCTCGGAGTTCGAGGTGTATGAGACAAAATAAATGGATCTGAGCAAGATGAGCGCCTGCTGGGCAGTATCAATGCATGTTGGAAGAGGGTGAGAAAACTAGGTTTGAGCCACAGGAGGATATAATAGGTATAAATAACAATTCTACCTAAGTACTAGTACTCTGTATCCTGAATCCGCTACCTGAAAGTAAACCAAATAAACTAAGGATGGTACATATCGCAATTTCTAAGGGGCAATTATCAGACCTTTTGGCAACAGGTTTCTGAAGAGAAAAGCGCAAATTACTAAAGGGGACGGAAAGGAGGAAGGATTGTAGTCAAAAGAGACAATGCGAGCAGGACATGGTTGAGTCGAGACTTATCTCCCTTTGGCACTAGTAGTTTTATCCTTGTCCAGCTACAAATCGGGTGCCCTAAAACCAATTATATTGCTGGTTCACGAGCGCAATGGTGGAGGAAACCTCACATCTCCCGGGGATTTCAAATGCTGACTTACATGTCAACCAAAGCTGTGTTTGGGAATGGTGAATGCGTTCTTGAGCTTGGTTGTTCCAAGTTCTTTGATGGGTACACCGTAGTGAGTGATCAGCAGAGTAATGAGGACAACAGAGAGTGAGCGGAGGATAAGAACTTGAAGGGCGGTGACGAAGCTGAAAACATCGGAAGGGAAAAAATTGAAAACGGCGAAGTACAACATTGCGGCTGAAATTGACAGCGTAACGGCATTTGCGAATATAAGGCTGTGGTAATACTGGGTGGGTGGGAGAACGACCTTTGAAAGTAGGCATGTTGATTCTGATTGGCTTGGTCTCCGGCAAGTGTGCGACAACTTGAGGATGCTGCAGTTTGCTGAATGTAACGTCGATGCGACTCATCGCGCAAACTTGGATAGGAATCTATAGTTGAATTCCAATGGTATATTTTGGATAGAAGGTGCTGTGTTGAAGGCTCGTCAGTACGTGGTGGTTGGGTGAACATCTTTGACTGCTCGCAGGTGCTTGCAGCGGGAGCCCAGGTGGCTTGGGGCAGTTGGGGGTGGCTTGCTCGGGAGTGGTACGTCGATTACCCTTTCCACTGCGTTACTGTCAATGATCCCCTTTTTTTAATCTCAGGTTCTAAAGGTATGTGTCGTCTTGCTCATCACCACGGTAGGTCACATCATGTAATCACTTGCATATTCGGTTGTTGTCGCTTTGCTCTTCGTACTGAATACCCAACGCCATTAAATGGTACGTTCTTGAAGGTTTCTCTACTACTGTTTGCTGTAGTCGACGCACATAGTGTAGTTAGTGCAGCTTATCTGTGTCCGACATTCCAAAGGTGCTACATTGAGGTTTCACGTTATCATTCAACCATGGGAAGGCTATGTTCCTCAAATGTTCCTTCAAGGCCGTGCTTATTCAGTTCAGCTCAGCTTGAGATCAAAAATATCTGCCTCGCAGCCTGATGCCCTGATTCTTGGGAGTCAAGAGTGAGTTTCCGGTGTTGTACATGTTTGTATGCTCTCACTAGCTGACCTTGGATTGACCTTTTGTTCCGAAATGCCTACTGACATTTCCTCTTTGCGCCAGTTGCGAGGACTTAAACTGTTCCCATCGTCTATTGAGCTGTCAGTCTTGGGCTCATCCTCTGTCGCTCTCGGACCACTGGCAGTACTACTTCCTTTTCACACTGTAATGCAAGTTTTGTCTTGTGACCCATTCTGTTAGCCTATGCCTGCTGAAATACCTTCCCTTCAGTCAAGTACGCATGCGTGCTATCTAGTATCTACCAGTACTGTTTAGAAAGTTGCAGCAAGTCCGAGAGGCAAGGTATTACTATGTCTCGTTCGGGCACGACGATGTAAGTTATATTTTTATGGACATGTAGTTTGCAGTCATACTAGTAGAGTAATTAGCATGATCATGTACATTGTGGATGGCTGTAATATTTAATTTTGATTTCATTTTGTATTGCGCTCAAACCTATGAGTTGCTATGAGGTACCGCTGATACAAGCTGCTAAAAGAGCACACCCAAGCATACTAAAGACAGCCCACACCTGAAGCAAAGACATCTCTCAGCAAAGCAGAAAAACGAGGCATTGACAAATGAGACTTACAGTCTGTCGTAAAAATCTTCGTCCATGAAAATACCTAGTGAGGATAACGGCGAGTCCTTCAACCGATTCTGAATTCATGACCACGTACTACGAATGAGTGCTACTAACACCGGAATTCATTTTGGCTCGGAGGGAAGGGGATGCAAATCCCCGGGCCCGATTACAGAAGCGACTCTGAGGCGAGCAGAGTCGTCTCAAGGTCGTCTCATTATTCTCTGACGACCGATGAACGACCTGAACGACCATATGACGCCAAGAACCAAGTCGGCATTAAATCAGGGACTCAGCCGTCCCGAAGTCGTCCCCTCATTCATTGACGACCACGGCAGTACCACGGCACGACGGAACGACCATGTGCCAAGTCCCCAGCTGAGATCATATGGGCGGTGATATTTCACACTAAGCTATAGTACGGTCTTCAGCGTGAATATTCACGCTGCGATTCGGACCAGCCTTGCCTAGCGTTAAATTACACGCCGGCGGGTGGAGGTACGTGCAGCGTGATATTTCACGCTGAAAGGTACTACACGCTCCAGTGTGAACATTCACCCTGCAAGGACCAACGGCACCAGCATTGCCTAGAGTGAAATTACACGCCGGCGGGTGGAGGTACACGCAGTGTGATATTTCACGCTGGAGGGTGTAGTACCCTTCAGCGTGAAATATCACACACTGCCACTGGTAATGGTACTACGGACAATGTGAGACTTCACGCTCAGAGGCGACAGATCGCCCTCCAGCGTGAATTATCACGTTGACTGATGTAGGGAGGACAAGAGTGAGAGGCACATTTATCTCCAGCGTGAAGGCTCACGCGTCGGCAGGTGTGGTATGTTCACAGTACGAGTTCACGCTGAGAGGTAGATTACTCCCAGTGTGAATTCTCACGTCTGCCGGTCCTGGTACTTTCAGAGTGAGAATTCACGCTAAAAGGGAGATCACTCCCAGCGTGAATTTTCACGTTGATAGGCGCTTGGTACTTTCAGAGTGAAAATTCACGCTGAGAGGTAGACCGTCACTCCCAGCGTGAATTTTCACCGCGGCAGGTGCTGGTACTTTCAGAGTGAGAATTCACGCTGAGAGGTACATCACTCTCAGCGTGAATTCTCACCGCGGCAGGTGCTGGAACTTTCAGAGTGAGATTTAACGCTTGAAGGTGGATCATCTCCAGTGTGAACCAGCCGCATCAGGGTGAAATCTCACTCTACCGAGTACAGCCTTTGCAGCGTGAAATTTCACTGTGGGGTTCACGAGCCGCGTCAGGGTGAGATTTCACTCGAGGCCTTAAAATGGGGGAAATGTTACTTATTACCACATATGACCACGTAGCGATACACCGCGTCTGTCTGACTGTGTCAGAGACTCATAGGGCAATATCAACACACTTATTGGTTAGGAAGTATGTCATTGTGCTTTGTTCTATGCCAGCTAATACCTGGACCAGTATGGGATAGCCTACAGTACAATTTACTAACCACAACCCAAAACAGACACGGGTAGATACACTACATACACAGCCACTCATAATGCATGGTGTGGGGTTGGCGGGTGTGTACGGTGCGAGGTACAAGGACGCGCGTGGTGCATTATGTTGTGTTTTATATATATGCTTTATTCGATTGAACTTAACCGATAGGGTCAATGGGGCTTCATAAAAGACTCTAGCGCACGCCGTTAGTTCCGAATGATCAGCAATCGACCCGCTGGAAAGCAAGATGCCCGCTTGGCCACGACACGTCACTTCCAATCCAACACAACGCGTCGTCTCCTCGAGATTCGAGACAGATATGAGAGGCCGTATGAGTCCAAAGCCCACCTTCGGCTTGCTAATAGAACTTGCATGCGGGCTAAAACCACACCCTTCCACTCAGGCACACTAATAGAAGCCCAATATTTGTGTATAGGAGTAGAGATAAAAGTACATGCGAATGGAACCTATTCGAGATATATAGCGGTATGTTAGTGTCCGAGGTATAAAATTTTAGACTACAAAGAAATCCGGGGAATTAAAGAACGGATCTTAGGAACAATTGTCGACGCGGTAAGAACCGTGTGAGAGAGGGAGGGGTGCATGTGGTAACGAGCGTAGTAAGAAAAAGAAAAGATTCGAAAAGAGAATACAAAGCAGAGAGCACGGAGGATATAAGACCCGAGGACAAAAAAGGGAGAGAAATTCGGAAACCGAACGAGTAAGCCGAAAAATAAATAGAGAGAGATTCTTCTGAGATGGGTTATGGAGTGGTTTTGGAAGAAGTAGTCGCTCTCGTCAAAACCGAATTTGATGCTGCCGAAGGCGAATCAGATTTGGGAACGTCCTCTGCGTCCCGCCGCAGATTTTCCCTACTGATGCGCTCGATCAAGTCAGAATGCAGAACCACACGAGAAGGACTCGTATCTTCCTCCTCGATCCTGCTGCTAATCCCTACGCCGCTCCCATAGCTACTCATGCTGAACACACTTTCTCGCGCAGCAGACGGTCCTACTTGCGGCGAGGAAAACGATGAAGACGAAATGTCAATTCGGTTGCTGTCACGGAATGCGGGTGCAAGGCTGAGAGTGGATAGCTTGCTCGTCCGAGAAGCAGAGCCGACACCGGCCATGCTGACTCCATTAGCGATGCCTAGCTCGCCCAGGTCGTCCTGCTCATCGACTTCTGCCACATCCTCTTTGGGCTGATCCACATAAGAAGTGCGGTTGTTGCCATCTGAATCCCTGCGAATGGAGTATCGATGAGGTTCTTGAACGATGTAGGTCTCCGAAGGCAGCAATCCTTCGTCTGATCCTACACTAGCCACGCTAGGAACGTGACGATGTCCAGCTGGAAGCAGCGGCTTATCCACACTGAGAGTTTGTCGATGTTCATTCGGTAGAGGATTCGAAGATGACGGAGGGGAAGAGTATTGGTCAATATAAGCTTGCTGCTGTAAATCTTGAGGAAGGAAATCATGGCGAAGGGGCGTCGAGGGCGAGCTGACTGTATCCGGCAAAACCAAAGCGACAGGACCCGAAAGGTCTGCCTCGCTGGCAGATAACGGTTCGTACTCGGGTCGGGCACTAATGCGGACGGATGCCGTCCAATACCCAACAAGGACGGTATTCGATCCGAGTCCGGTCGGGCGAGGCTGAGCGATAGAAATCGTGCGGCTGGTGCTTGAGAAACAGGTGTGATAGAAAACAAATTGGAGGCCCAAGCTGCACCATCGGGGGCGTTGCCGGTAACTGGTGGTATTTTTTCCGCGATTATCGAGTTGAGAGGCAGGGCCTACCCTAATATACCGCTGAATTTGGGTCCTAGAGGTTCGGTTTGCACGTCGTTTGCTGCAGCTGGAATCGGATACACGTTAGACAGGAAGAAAGAGCGTGCAGAAAACGCCACTAACCCATGGCCTGGGACGAAATTTCATATCCTCCCACCGACACTTTCTCCCATACCACCGGACCCGCCGCTAATCCCTGCAAATATGGTATAATGAAAGCTACATTGGTCGGATTCGAGTTGCTGGGATCATAGAGTCTTCCTTGAGTTAACTTGCAGCTAGACGTCGAGCATGATGTCGAAGCGACCCACTGAAGGAATGGAAGTCAGCAGGCATCCTAAAACATTGCATAAATTCGGTACTTACAAGGTCAGAAGAACCCGTATCCACCTGCAGAGAAAATTGCTGTTGACCACTCTCACCGAACTTGACTGGAAGTGTATATGCACTGTCAACGAGCCAAAGAAGGGAGGTCAGAAATCTATGCTCATCTTCAAGCCGAGGCCGCACAAAATAGAACAAAAGTTTAGGAGAATGGCCCAAACGAGAAAATTACAGAAATCAAACGTGCTTCGAACTAAGGCGAGAGCACGTCAACGTCATTCCGTCCGTCTATCCTCTCTACCTTCTATGACATGCATGAAAGGCGCCCTGCAGGGAAGACGGGAAGACGTTGGCAAATCACCATGAATGATCCAAGGTGAATGGTCCAGAACACCGCCTATCCATCCCATGAATGTCCGCTGCGGTGATCCTTGGAAGCTGGGCATGATAATGCGAGATACGAAAAGATAAGGAAAGGAGCTTTCGATGGCGATGGTCGCAGTGCAGAAAGCTCTTCAAGGAAAGTACAGAACGACGGCGGACAAAATAATGTGGGAAAAGAAATGGGTGATCGAAGTCCCGCGGCATCGCTGCAGAGACCAACGGAATCGCATAATGACTTGCCACGATCCTCGTATTCCAAGCAAAGCACAGCCGGGATGCATGAAATACGAAGACGTGTGCTCGAAGAAAGACAGGAAAGTACAGGAAATGGGAAGAAAATGAGCAACCACGACTTGAAAAGGGCCGACATGTCGGAATGCGGGGTAGTAATAAACGGAACCAAAAGCAAGGCCCGAAGGAAAGAGAGAACGGGCAGGACAAGTGCTCAAAGCAGCAGGGACAACTTACACGTCGTATGCACCAGTTCCGACCATGTCCAGAGGCAACACTATCCCCAGCACCTCCGTTGCTTTCGTCCCTGCGATCCATCGTCGACTGCATTGGTTTGGGAAGACAAGGTGGCAGCGCCCGCTCCTTTCCTTTGCCTTTCCAGCTAGCCCTGCGTTGTTCCGTTTCTCGAAAAGATTGGCTCTGAGAGACTGGCATCTTCAATCTTCAATGAAGGTTAACTGAGAGGAGTTTAAGCAGTGAACAGCGACTTGCAGACAGGGAATCTTTGGGCCAGTACCCAATATCGAGTTGGGTGCCGCTGACGAAGTCGCAGCGACCAGCGATGAGGCAAAGTTGCTAGAGGTAGAAGAGAAGACATCAGGGAGATGACAATTGACAACGCGGCGTACTGATGGCGACAATTGACCGAGCAGTGATCGAGATCAATCGAAAGGACGGGCGCTGAGTGAGACCATGACGCAGCATGGCGGGATGGTGGTCGGAGATGATGGTGGTAGCAATCTTCGTGATCGTCGAACGCGATGAGCTGGATACGGAATTGCTCCGGAGAAAACGGCCCGGGTCCGTCTACCGGACCTGCGCTCATCGTTATGCACGACGAGAACGAGCTTTTCTTCTGAGCTTCTCCGGAGAGTACCAGATAGTTACACATGAAATGTTGAGATTTAATAGTATATAAACTTAATTCTAATGCCT
Organism: Agrocybe pediades; assembly: GCA_013053245.1. Classification (NCBI taxonomy): domain Eukaryota; kingdom Fungi; phylum Basidiomycota; class Agaricomycetes; order Agaricales; family Agrocybaceae; genus Agrocybe; species Agrocybe pediades. The sequence continues at coordinate 9,986 of JAACJL010000051.1, read as the reverse complement.
ACTGCAGACATAAAAAATAGTTAGAGTTGTCCAAAAGTTTTCCTCGACGCCGTCCCGCCTATAGTATACACTGCCAACAGAGTATTCGCCCACGGATTTGCGAGATGAGACTCCTTCAAGGTCCATGTTTCTCCTTCCAAAAAGGTACTCCAATACTCATAGAATAGGTTGGTTTGGAGGCTCTGATCCCAACGGCGAATGAAGAGCGAAAAGCGGAGATGTTGCCAGCTGCCTCATTGGCGAGTTTGCGGAATCGTTCGAGGGCAATAATAGAGCTTCGAGTGCTGTCAACCTTTGCTCTTATTGGCGGTCGAGGACGGCAGACTCTATGCAGACCTATTCACAAAATCAGCATGGAAACACTGGTGAAAAATGAATTGAAAACATACCCTTGGACTATCAGCCGCAGTCCTCGCATGGATCAACAACTCTCTCGCCACTCCGACCTCTCTGTTCTCCGCATGAAGCTTCAAAGCCGCCAGACATATCGCTCGCTCCCTGCGTCGACCGCGAAGTACGTTCGAAGACAGGTCGAGCTGCTGAAGCATCACCAACGGGCCACTTCGTTGTTGGCCATGGGTCAAAGAACTTCTGCTTATGGGCAATGCGCGAAGGCGCGTTCGAGGCTAAACAAAAGAAAAAGTTAGAAAGCAAAAGGTGCAAAAGGTAAGAAGACCAACCTTGGCCCATGCTCCTTCTTCAACACTGCCTACCTCCTCCACAAACTTCTCTTGCTCAGATACACCTCCAAGACAAACACTGAAATGGCTCTCGATGACGCCTCTCGCCCTACCGACCCTTCCTGTCGCCTCAACAGCCTCTGCATCGCTGACCCACGTATTCAGTCTCCCTGCTCCACATCCATCCCAATCGTGGCTTTTGCGATAGCCCCACATGTCTGCGAGCTCCTTCCTCTTCGCACTTTTCTGCTTCCTTCAACCAATAATCTCTCGTCAACGCGACCTGATGCCTCCTTGGATCCCAAACCGCGCGTTCGATAGGCTTATACACCATCTCCAGCTCCTTCCGTTGTTCGGCAAATTTGAAAGACAGGCGAGGTTCCTGCCCCAACAGCCGGCTGCCAGGAATCCAAGTTTCTTGCGATGTCGGGATAAGTTTGCTAGCTGTGTTATGGTCATATTTCGCCTTGTCTGGGGACGCGAAACGGGCGAACGCGGGCTAGAGCTCGATAGAGAGCAAGATGATTTCGACAGGATGGGCGAGAAGGATGCAAATGTACAAGGCAACGCAAGCGGAAGTAGTTAGGGTATAACTGTTTGGACGGGACTTGACGAGTGGAGTGCCGCCTTTCAAATGCGTTGGCAGAAGTGGTCCACAACATGCATCGCATCCTAGAAAGAAAAGCTAAGCTGACGTCAAGTTACAGAATAAGGATATGAAAAGAGGGGTGGATAATTCCAACATAAAATTGAAAATCAGAAACGAAGTTCAGAAACGTTGAAACCAAAAAGGAATGCGAATCGACAAGAGCGACTTACATTGATATCCAAGCAAACTAATCTCCCAGGAGATGTAATTCAACTTGCATCTAAGCAAGATCTAAACCTCCGTCAGCTTCCCATCAAGAAATTGGCAGCGACGAGCGCATTCTTCGGCCTTTTATGGGCCTGTGGGGTCGGGTGACTGATTGGTCGAGGCAGGCAGATAAATTTGATAGCTTCAGAGGTGGACGACAGCGAGAATTGCAGGGACTAGGTAGGAAAGTTACGTAGAATCAGCCTGGTGTCGGATAGAGCAAGAGAAACGAGGGGAAAAAAGAGGTAGAAAAAGGAAGGGAAAGGAACAATTTCCCCGCGCCTAGTCTTAAGTCCCAGTTGTGGGCCTCCGGAAGGGGCAGGCACATGACGAACAAAATGAGGTATGAAACAAAATAGGGAACTTACTTTGTTTCTCGGCAGCAGCTTTCCAAGAGAGCTTTCACTCGCAGTCGATGCTAGAAAGCGTACATGAGTGCGACGAAAACCAGGAAGACATAAACCCAATTTACCGACAAACCCTCAACGCTGTATGTAGTACAATAACTCCCCCTCTCCATATTCCCGCACAGCCAGTTCTTCTCGTCGAAATCAGCAGCACCATTCCATTGGCAATGAGACTGGCAAGTTGGCTGTGCGCGACTTTGCGATGGGATTCGAAAGACACGGCTAGTTGTAGTGGGGAGGTGGGATGAATAGGGAGATGCTTCTCGTAGGAGAGTAGTTGGTGACCTTTCTAGAACTTGGAAATAAGAGTAGAAACGGGGGGATGGTGTGGAAGGTCGGCGGTTGTGGAAGTTGGAAGACAAAGAGAGACAAAGGCGACCAGCGGCGGACAGAACGCACGCGGCGTGCCTGGATTGATGATTGATCGGCCCGATCGTCGATGACGTCGACGGCAGATATTCTTTCACATCATGCTCTGCGTGGCTGTAAGCACAGTTGAGTACGTTTCGAAGTGTGTAGTGGACTAACGGAGGCTCCGACCCGTTTCATCTGTTAGTCGGTGATTAGCTTTGTGAACATATTATAATTGGACTCGAAGCTTTCTTTGAAGGTGTTATGACTCGCTTTCCTATTGCGCTACCTCGATATCACAATAACACGGTCTATTTGACTAGTACTATCTATGCCATTCCAGAATAGATTGAGAATAACGAGATCATCAACCTGAACCCACCCTGAACGCCTCTCCTCTTTCAATACCCAGCTCACAGTTCGATTGAGGTCATGGGCATCACAATCCGAAGATATCAGCACAATTGGCTTATCCATTATTATGATCCAAATTACTCACCGCATTCAGTGCTGTGCCGAATTTGGAGGAGCGTCAGACTCGATGGGGGGCAGGTTCTTTTGTGGTTTCACTCGGTTGGAAAGCCCGGGATTGGTTGAAACGGAGCTGCGATATCCATTCCTACCACCTTCTGCACGTCGCTGACTTCCTCGTACAGCCAGCCCGCGTGGGACCTATGTGAGGAAGGTGCTGACAGAGGGCCAGCGCCGGTCAATTCCCAATTTTCAAACAATCTCAAAAGTGGGTAGATCTTTTTCTTATCCGGAAATGCCCAAGTACTCAGTTACTACAAGACACAGGCCTACCTTCGAATCGCTGATTAATCTCGTCATATGTACTGCAACATTAGTGCTGCAGAGTCGATAGTAGTAGGCGGGTGAGTAGTGGTGCCGTGCGGGTGGCAATGTTTAAGGACGGCTAATGCAGGTGGAACTTAGGATGTGAAGACTGTGTAGTAGGATGAGCAAAGTAGTGTAATTTTCTTTAATTAGGAACGAAAGTTAGAAATGTATGTTTCCAATTATAACAAATTGAACTAATTGAAAGAAAACAAAAGATGAAGGATTGAAGTCGAAATCAAATAGGCAGGGTTGACAAAGAAAACATGTATCACATCTCAAAAGATATGTAAAGAGTACAAATTAGACACCGCGAAGTTGGCACCCAGAGCCTACTGCAGAACGTGAACCTTCGATTTGCGAACACAACGATTTCCCATTGACCCATCGTGATCCGATCTAAATATTCTCTGCACGATGAGGCAGTCGAGCAACCCGCCTGCACAAGTAACACATCGCCGTGAATAGCTGCCACTTGTCGTCGATGGTGCCGTAGAAGAGCGTCCGACATTGACTGAAACAGTGGTAAGCAACTCTCCTTTCGCATTCAACCTCCATCGGGCGAAAGGTTGGACTTACCTACGCCGTCCATATCACCCATCTTCTCCAGTATGTGTTCGTCGGGGTTCATGATGACCGACCGCCTCCCTTGCACCCGCCCCTCGTCAACAGCTGGAGTAGGGGCTTGCGCATAGCTTCCATCGGAGTCAAGGGTATCGAGATCGCTGAAAGAGAGTGGTAAGCATCGCCATCTCCGAAACCGATGCCCAGCTGACGAGTTATCGGGCTTACCTAGACCTTCAGCACTGCACCCTGGCCATGTCCAATCGCCCAATGTGTTGAACGTGTTTTTGAACCCTCTGGGCGTCGTTCGCGATCTCTCGCGGTTGCCCTCGCTGACCCCTTAACGTGTCCTTCGTGCCAACAGCAGGTGTCGTTGACAGCACTCGTTCCCGACGCGGAGATCGATGTGACTAGAACATTGTAAGCCTCTTGGTTGCGTTAATCGGCCTCCAGCTAACGAAAGGTGCGCCCACCTAGGTCGTCTTCTCTTCACGATGTGCTGAGAACGTGGTGAGTTTCGACCTTCCTTGCATGCCTGACTTGTTGACTTACTGTAGACCATCCCGCTGTTGACATCGCCACTGATCTTGCAGGCAGATCTCTCACTGTTGTCCTTCACGACATTCCGTACGAAACTCCATAATGGCCGGAGGTTGAGGAAGAGGTAAGCGTCTTTGCTGCTCGCAATCCACCTCCTGCTAAGACCGTGGATGTGTGGGTTAGCTTGATGTATTCGACTGGTGGTTAACGGCTGACCGATTCACCTCGACTGTCCAGCCGTCGTCTCTCTCTCACCGTTCCGGCTCTGGTCGCGATCGTTGGTATTAACTGATGCTCAAGTTCTCGCTAATCGCTGCTGACCGACTATTGGCTTGATAGGATGCCTGGCTAAGAGAAAAGTGAGTATCTTCGTCTTTGCGCTAGATCTACATACAATCGACTCACCTGGGCTGTTCATCGCCATTGGCCTCCTGCACGTCGTGCATGCCTTCCCGGCCCTCGCTGCTATCCGATTGAACATAGGCTGTCCGGCTGCCTGGACGATGCAGCGCAGATACTGAGGGAATGTATGCTGTATGGTTCAGAAGGTGAGTACCTTCGTGTTGAGCTCGACTGTGACACTCACCTAGCCTAGCATCCAGTGTCTCTCTGAACGTCGTACCCAGAGCATGGTAAGCCTCCTCTCCTCGTTCGACCTCCAGCTAACCATTCACCTAGGCTATCCATATCGTCGTCGCCGTCGGTATATGTGTGCTAAGCACTATGGACGTGGTAAGTGTCTTGATCACTGTCCTTAAACCCTAACTGAACAATCGTCCTAGTGTCGTCGAACTGCCTGCTCATGGTCGAGGATCGCGTCGAGGGTTGATCAGGGATACTAAACATGAGAGAGGGGATGAGATGGGTAGATAGTGGTCGAAGTAGTAGTAAAAGGAGGTCGTGTACAGACGTAGAGGCGGCGGAGATGTAATTCTTGCAAAAGAACATCGACCAAATTGCTCTGGTGGAGGGAAAGGAGGCGGTTGTGGCAGGTGGCAATCAATGCGCGCGGTGTGCCTGGGTTGATCGGACCGATCGTCGATGACGTTGATCACAAATATGGTTTTTGTTCCAATTTCGTCAAAATTTCGTTCGCTGCACACTGTGTTCATGATCATCAATGCTCTAACTTGAACGCCGCAGTGAACACTATGGATATCTACTCACCCACTCTACTAAAACAATCTCTCCAGCCTCAAACCCTTGCACCGAATCAAACCGGTCAACTCAGGCAGAACTTAATCCTTCGATGAATTTCTGGAGACAACGGAGGCACAGGAAAAGGCGCTGATGTGAGTCTTTCACTGACGAATAGGAGGACAGATGCTGCTGCTGGTGAGCGTGCTGAAACTCAGTTGCCAACGTGCCACCCGGAATATCTTGTACGCCGTCTCTATTTTCCTTCAAAATTACTTCACAATGCTGACTATTTCACAGCCCAATTCAGAACCCTCGCACCGAATCAAACGGACCTTGACGCTACTGGTAACAATGTAGGCGTAGGAAAGGTTGCTGGTGCGACTGGTGAGGGAGGCTCGATGCTGCTGGTAGGTGTGCTGGAGCTCTGGAGTCTGTTGGCCAAACCCGTTGGAGAGCAGAAAGTCACGAGAGCGAGACACCTTCCCTAAACTGCAGCACTATTTAAACAGGCGCTGCTGAACGGCTTCACCTCTTCCCTCTTCCTCCCATCCCCCATCTTTGCTTTCATCTTACCCTATTTCCTTTAATTCTTTTCTTTCATTTTCCGTAAATTTCCTCTTTGTGCTCGCATTATACCTAGCTACATAGATCTATATATATATATTTGTAGCAGAACATTTTTAATTTTATTTATTTATTTCAAGTCTCGCCATGGACGTTGATATTCGCCCTTAAGACCTATGTGCGAAATGAGTAAGAGAACCTGTGCAGAAGGAGAAGGATAGGTACATACCATAACAACCCCTCTTCGGCATGATCAACCGCTCTCAGCTTGACAGTCCAAAACTCGGCAATGGCCCTTATGAGAGGTCAGATTGGCTAATTCAAATCTACGGCACCGTATCTTAACATTCACCTCAGCTTGGACCGATAACAATGACACCTACGCCTTATCCTCTCCACTACTAGCTACATCGGCAATCACACCGTCTCTGATGCTCACGGCGGGCAAGCACTGCACAGTTTAACCTCTAGGTGAGTAAGTAGATGATAAGCAAAGGGACAATGCTTACCGTTGTCCAAAGTATCCCACCATGCCTATCAGCAGCCTACGCTGCACACCCAACACTGAAGGGTGTCTATCTCAGCACATATCCAAAGACGAAGACGAAGGATAGCTTGATGAAAGGCCGGGTGAGTGGAATCCTTATAAGGATTGAGAGCGACAGACTTACCACTATCATAGCACTCTACACTGCTGACAAGTACGACCATTGACCGAATTTTCAAAGCCTCGAAAGCGGCAAACAAGACTTCCTCGTGACGTAGGGAACGACGACAACGACGTTCGGAATCTGCATAATCTAGGGAATCAGTGCAACACCCATAACTGGAAGAACATTACTCACCAATATCCACAGGCTTGTGGGCGCAAAGTGGATGATGTGCATAGTACCGGACGACCTGTCACCTGTGAAAGCGCTACGTACATATGCTACGTAGGTGCTATGCACTGAGGGAGCGAGCGAGCGAGCGAGCCGAAGGCGAGCGAGCAAGCGAGTGACCGAAGGGTACTGAGTGTTGAGGAAAGTGGCTAGAGAGCTGGGGATTTCTCCACAGCGAAGCTCTTTCGTCTTTATAGACTCATCAGTAGCTATTACTTTCTGAAAGAGATTAGTCTCTATTGTGCAATAAGGCGCGATAATCACGCAATGCGACCTTATTGTTACTATACTTAGCTATTATCTCTCATGCTTATTCATCTAGCTATTGTGGTTTGTAAGACAGTTCCCGTGGTATTTCGGGTAGCCAATAGCAATTGGGTCGCATCCAATTTATAGACGATGGTGTTAGTAATTTGAGAGATAAGTAATATCGCTTACGAATTGATGATATCATGGCTCCGTAAATAGATATCTGACTAATTGACTTAGTCGTACCAATTATAAATAGCAAACTCACCTGATACTTTATGAATAGTACAGTCACGTGACCATAATCGAGTCTTTGTCCGAATCCAGAGACTTATCCCCGGTTTCGCCGAAGCTACTAAAGGTTACGTCTCCGGTTAAGGTCGCCGACGGGTACGTGGCACTTGTTTCCGTACTATCCCGGCCTATAAGATAGGGTTCGGGTTAGAGTTCGGGTTAGGTTAGGTTAGGTTAGAGTTAGGTTAGCTATTTAAGGCGATATTGTTTGCGTAAGCAGGTTGTAATGCTTGTCAAACAAAGAAAAAAGACGCACGGTTAGGGTTATTTTTCAATGCGTTTTTCCATCACTAAGTTGTATTTTCTAGAGTCTGCCGAATTCTGGATGTTCTCGATCGGGTGATCGGCTACGTCGATGGAGAATTAATTCCTCGTCGCTATCGATTTCTGCGACGTTATGAGCGAGCGCGTGGTCCGCTTTTAATAAAGAATCAAGTCCACCTACGGTTTGAATCTGAGGCACGACACCGCCTTCGTCGGCGATGACTTCATCCAGTTTGCGAAAAACCGTTTTCTTCCAAGCAGTGGTAAGGTCGAAGAGGTTAGTGTTGCGTTTCCTGGACACTATCCAACGACTTCCGAGTATTCCTATCTTGCGTAGGTCCGGGATGTACACATCCTCTCCGTCGAGCTCAACGTGCGTAAACAAGTCGGGCAAGACATCAATGATTCCGTGTTCCTCCGCTGGATCTGGGCGAAGATAAGCGTTGGCATTGGGGCCGTCAAATCGGCCCGAGTCGAAGCGGCGATACCACTCCGTCCAATACTCGGTAACGGTTCTACCTAGTTCGGCAGCGGAGAACCAATTCCATACATCATTAAAGCGTGATTTAAGTACAAGAACGGACTCGTGACTGTCCTCGGCGACGTTAATATTGTGCCGTTTTTCCCATCGTTCTTGCATGTTTCTCTTACACCACGCCATAATTAGTTTTTCGGGGTAGCCGCGCTGAAAATAGAGGTTGTTAAGATCTCTAATTGCTCCGATGTAGATCTCTTTGGTACTACAAAGTACGGCTAACCGAGAGCATTCACCAATGTAAACGCCACGTTTGACGTCTATCGGATGGTGGGATACCCATGGAATTCGTTCTCTATTGTTTCCGGCCTTGACAAACGGCCGCCATTGAAGTTTATTGTCTTCTTTGAATAGGTAGCTGTCGAGAAATTGACAACCGGTTTCGGAAACAATCCATTCAATAACACACTCATCGAATTTAACTGTATTAGATACTAGATCCATCGCCGATTGCTTAGATTCAGCGTAAACGATGGCGAAACAGTCGTCGATGTACCTTCCGTAGAAAGCCACCTGGGGGTGATCTAAGATTCCGCTTCGTTTCTCGAAATGGACGCCGTAGGCGTTCGCAAGGTCCGGGCTGTCGGCCACGCCCATTGCGATTCCATTCCGTTGAAGGAAGAATCTGTCGAAATGCTGTGTTATTAAATTAGTATTGCCAATCTCGATGGCACGTTTAAAGATTTCTAGCTTAAGTTTGTTATTGGATAGCGAGTTATTATTTAAGCCAGGAACGGCGCCGTCATTATCCGACCTGCTGAGAAGCCAAGTCTCGTACATGTTTATAACTATATTAATGCACGATCTCAATGGTATATTGGGATAATATGCGACGACGTCGCCTGTAACGAAGAACCATCTTCGTTTAGGATCTATACTAATTTGGCTCAATCTCGTAAAGAGATCCTTCGTACCGTGAATGATAGAAGGTTCCGTTTTAATTAACGGCTTGAGTTCTTTTGATACGAACTTGGCGGCTGGGTTAAATACTACCGAGTGACAAGGTACTATGGGCCGAAATCCCGTAGGCTTTTTATGGATTTTCGGAATACCATGGAACTGAGGATAAGCGTAGCTTTCATCATCCTCGGGTACTTTCGATAGGAAAAACTTATGCACATTAAGTTCGAAAAGGAACAAGTGTTCTTCACATTGCTTAGATAGCGAACGCATGTCTGCTCCTTTTATTTTCATTATTTTCTGCGCTTTGTCGAAGGTTAATTCTTCGTAATTGCGTGCATCAGTTAATAATGAGAGTTCATTCTTTTTGATCCAGTCGCGTTCTGACACCGCTAGACCAAGGTTTTTATCAGTCATCGTTATAACATAGTTGTTATCTAATAAAAACTGGAGGATACGGTCACGTTTAGGAGAGAACGCGTTAGGAAAGCACATCCCGTGCTCCCCGCGCTTGGTCTGACCGTGCTGGAGGCTCTGCACAAGGTCTATGAGCGCGGGATGCGAAGGGTTGCCATAGCTGGGTAGGAAAGCACATCCCATGCTCCCCGCGCTTGGTCTGACCGTGCTGGAGGCTCTGCACAAGGTCTATGAGCGCGGGATGCGAAGGGTTGCCATAGCTGGGTAGGAAAGCACATCCCATGCTCCCCGCGCTTGGTCTGACCGTGCTGGAGGCTCTGCACAAGGTCTATGAGCACGGGATGCAAGGGTTAAAGAGGATCGGGATGCCAGCGAGCAACGAAAAGTGTTTGTCTGCCGTTACCGGTCCAAATAAACAATGTCCAAATAAACATCGTGCAAATAGACACCACCAAGCAGCACAGTCTGCTAGGGTTAGGGTTAGGGTTAGGTAGGGTTAGGGTTAGG
>JAACJL010000022.1:0-59154 GCA_013053245.1 Agrocybe pediades | reverse complement strand
TTACTCTTGTCAAAATAGGCTGTGGGCTTACCAACAAGTCTCTGTAGCATTCATTCCCCCCCCTCAATGCCCATCTCAGAGTCAGCAGCCCTTTTGGCCGGTGCTTTTCGTCAAACAAGGCAGATTGGCTTCATGAGTGGAATGATTCGTGTAGAGTGTGTGGCGTGATGCAAGAACGCTAATAAAGCTGGTGAGTTGTTTTATATCTCGTCGAAATAGGCTGCACGCTTATCGTCTTTCGTGTGCCAGTGAGTGGGCAATGCGCTGGCTAGCACCATGATGCCAAAACGGGTGAGTACATTCATCTGTTGAAATAGTCTGTACTCTTACACCATCTTTCCTGTATCAGATCTCGATCCTAACTACTGCCTTCCACTACAATAGGTCGTATTTGAGATCTCGTGGTGGTTAGCGGCGTGCGTACACTGCCACTGTGTTCAGAGTAGTTGATCTGAGGCTGTCTGCAGCTTAGTGGGTTTCTTTCTATCGTTGAAATAGGCTATGTGTTTACCAACAAATTTCTCCCCATCTCAGCAGCAGTCTGGCCAGTGGCAAGTGCCACGACGAGCTAACAGCAAGTCGGAAGCAAATTTTGATAATGGACATGCATGGACATTTCGTTTATACATCCTCCCTTTGTGGTTTCGACTTCCCGGTTTCTAGCCGCTTCCTCCTACTCCAACACAGTGACGCCGATGGACCACCCTAGCACCACAGGCCATTACACAAATATACCAAGCGCCTCCGGCATGTAGGACGATAGTACCTTTAGAAGAGGATTCGAGTTCAAGAGCTGGAGGGGTGGAAAGAGTGGAGGCAGAGCGCGCGTGGAAGATGTCGGAGGACGTGGTCGTTATCGGATGCAGGGCAGCTCGCTGCTTTGGTCAGCCCTACAGGAAATGACATCGATAACCGGCCTGACGAACCCAGCAGAGTGTGTCGAGTCTCGACTGTCTGCCGCCATGCCCACCGTCTTCCTCCGTCACGGTCCATAACTCTTGCTGCTTTGCACTACTTACCATCTCTCCTTTATGGAGTTTGTTTCCCGACGGGGCACCGCCTGCTCTTATTGACTCTTGCCTCTGTCTTCATGCCAGCTCATTGTATCTTTCTGTGTTTCTTCTCCTACACCCAAAGGTCGTGTACGACCCACTGGCAGTGCCATCCTCATCACAACGGAGGGAACTGTTGCTACAATAAACGAGATTGGGATGTCATGAACAGGCGATATGGCTGTATGTGATAAGCGGAAATCTCACATGTGCTGGTAAGTTGGACTGTTCTCAAATTCCAGCTTCAACTCACACAGTAATACTCCCAATCTAGCAGTTACATGAACTGCACGTAGGCATCATCCAGCCTCCATTTTTAACCCGATTGTGATGTTGCTGTTGCACGCTGCGTGATGGTGCTCAGCTCTGAGCTGCGGTGCCGACGGGGTTTCCCCTTAACAGCAGTGGTTGTCGTCGTCCAACTTTCTCTCGACTTACCCAAGCTTACCCATCGACTACCATCATTGATCGACGCCACACATCCTCACTCTTATGCTCGGACTCCAATTCTTTAGATTACAACTCATCAACCTTTCTCTGTTACCAAACTCGTGTTCGACCTCTTTGAAGTTTGAAGAATGTGTGAACAGGGACCAGTCCTCGGCACAGAACTTTCCGCCATGCCCTTAAACCGTCGTCATACAGCGTCATGGCCAGTTCCAGATACTCGAGTATGTGCAGTAGTGAAAAATGTCAGATTATTTTGATTATTAATGAAAAGATATGATATAAAAGACTCGTACTGCCATGCATAGCAATGGCCCAACAAAACAAGTCAGGTAAGCAGGACCGGCGTCGATTTAAAGCCCTCGCTTTGATTCCTGTATGGGGGGTGTAGCTTCCGGACTCAAAAACTCTACCGTCTGCGCATGAGCATGTACAAGGCACAGGGTCTAGGGTTTCTGTTTTCAATTCGGTGCATGGATCTTGCGCTTTCAGGAATCGAGATGCTACTACTAGAATGTCTTCGAGATTGCGATTTCAAAGGCGTTAGTACGAACTCCCGTACTAAAGTATCGCACCCAAATCACACAGTAACACCGACGTGTACCCGGGGCTTTGACGTCCGAGGGTGTAGACTTGTCGATGATAGGAAATCTCATTATCCCAGGAACAGGGCTCATGCTATACACAACTTCTGGAATGTCGCAGGATCTTGCCACGCAGATCGTTCAAATTGGGAGATATCAAAGAGTAGAAGCCTAAGTTGCCTCGGGTAATTTCAATGAGGTTGAGCGTCAAGCAGAGACGCCGGACGGCAATATGCCAATATGTTTCTAAAAACAGTATTTGGCATGTTTTCGAATCACAGTGGTCATGGGTTCGCTATCTATGATACATTATGAAAACGGGGGAACGCGGTAGCAATTGTCTCGTCAGTCAGTTTACCCCAACGTCTGGGACCTGGACAGTGGACCAACTCAGTAGAGAATGTCACAGGCAACGGGTCGACCTCTCTCACCAGCAATCCATCGATTTGGTTTCCGCGGGTTGCTCCACCGCGAAAACGCTAAAAAACCAATAAAAACGTGGAAACCTGGCCACCTGCCAGTGGAGATGTAGGTTTTCTTTCTTAGAAACCGGGCCGAAAGAAAGGTATGTTACTTACATTCAGCTAGCTTAAACTTCAGATTCTCAATGCAAAACAGCTTTTTAAGTTTTCAGCAAGCTTTCGGCCACCGGGAAACGGACAGAAACTGGCCGAAATTGGAAACCAAACAAGCTAGATTGCTGAGCGCTGATGCCTCTTAGATCACGCTTGCCATTGTAGTTGTTGAAAGTCTAAACCAATCGGCGGGAACTACTAGAAACTATTAGAAGTTGGAACGCAATGGGAACTTCCGAGGTGGCAGGTCAAAGATATACTCGGTATTTATTGCATTGGACAGTGAGAATCTCGAACAACGGTTCATTGTCTCCCCCCGAAGAGGCTATCTCACGAGCAACCTATTATAATTGAAAGGACACCTTATCACAATACATTGACAGACAGAGACTTGAAGGAACTCAAATATCGTTCATTTTTAAAGTTGGCTGGGTTCTTTCAATTCCGTGGCGTACATTCCAGTGTACACGTGCCCGCAGAAAAGTAACCGTGAGTGTATACAGTCGTTTTCATATCACATAGCAGCTAACTAGTCTCTCGTAGACAGACCACGATGTGATAAGAAGTGCGATACGTTCTTTGGAGAGGCGCAACGCCCGCCAAACTGATCTTGTTTGTACTTGTTGTGGCTCTCCCTAAGGGACCCTCCAGATTTTACGGTCCAAATCCTGGCCGCACATGGAGAGTTTCTCCTAGTTTCAATGCATAGTATCAAGTTATTAAAGTCAATACAGGTTTTGTATAGAAAAATTTTCAAGAAATCGCGTCGAATCATGTAGCCAGCATCAGAATCTCTAGGAAGAAAAATTAAATTTCATATTTTGTTCAAGCCAAAACCAGGACATTGTACCGAAAGTACGCCAAATGAAGCTTTTGAGATGATCCGTGGCCGGCCTGATTTTATATTTGAGCGACAAAATTGGGCGGTTGACGCGTCAATTAGCTTATGTAATACGCGTACTGGCGCGTCGAGATGAAGCAAAAACACTGCAATTCTGAGCACATCTGCGCCAGTACCTAGCATTTTCAAACTTCCAAAAGGTCAATACAGTTCTTGTAGCTACAGAGTCAACATTGGAGAGAATGGAAACTGTGGAAGGTGACCCACCTTACTTGCGCCTTACGAGTCCGATCACGAAGATAAGGCTATATAGAGTATGCAATTTATGCAAAATTTGCTTTTACAGTGTATAACTATTCAAAAGTATGTTATCTACCTTCGCAAATAATTTTGAAGCCGTAGAAAGCGTGAGTCAATGCAAAACTAATTTATATTGTGGGTAAGTAGAGGAATTGCCATCCGTTTCCGCGAAATCAGTGGCTGTACGCTGAGTCAGCGACTAAACGGGGACGCGGGCGTTGCGCCTCTCCACAGTCACGGAGGGTTTGCGCACGTCTCACAATGCTACAGGGCCCAATAAGCTTCGATTCTCCCAAATTCTGAGAATTTGACTCTCAATGCGCAAGATTTTTGCTCTAACTCTAGACACTCGATTATGTCACAGAGATTCACGTGATTGTAATAATAAACAGTTGGGAGCCGAGTTGATTCGAGCGAAGTGTACTCACTGCCCAGGTATTGCGCATTTACATGTTACTGTTTCACTCTATGTTTTGGTGAAGACGGAAAAAGACTGAGATGTACGTGTCGCGCGACCCCAATTTTTGACATAAATCCAGTATATTGTGCAAGGAAAAGCTTAGTTCAGTGTTTGGGATAACATGATGTAGTTAAGAAAGCAGGGTGCGAGGGGAAAGGAACGAGCAGATTCACTATAAGCCTGTCCGAGCATATGTAATCAGCCGGACCGCCGAAGCGGAGAAGCTGAAGGCGAAAGTTCAAAATCAAAATCGAATCGTGGACATCCCGCCAACGGTATACTAATACCTAATCCGAGTCCTTGGAATCATCCTCTTCCTCCAAGTCGTCCCCCAATGCTTCCTGACATTTGACCAAAACACCTTCAACAATATCCTTAACAACATCGTTATTGAAATACGCAATGATCAGCATTGCGATTGCGACCAGGACTTGGACGAGTTCCTTCTGGATGGAGTGAGGGCCGGCTTTCTTCAACTCTCTTTCTTCCGAACGCATCAGCTCCTGCTCTAGTCCGGTTCCTTCAGCGAGCACCACTGCTGTTTGGCCTTGCATATTTGTCTTGGTGAGGGACGCGCCGCGATCGACCAGCTCATGGATCACTTCCTTGTCTGCGGTGTCGGCAATGGCGGTCATGAGCGGCGTGTTGTTTTGGTCTTCGGGATAACAAGCATCCACTTTGGCACCAGCGTCAAGCAGAGCACGCACGATTGCCCTTCTGTTTTCTGGAATGGAACCTCGGACGGCGTAGTAAAGGGGAGTGCGGTTTTTCGGAGACAGCGCGTTCGGATCAGCAAGGCGAATTGGATTGTCGAGAAGCAAGTCAACAGCATCGACGCTACCGCTCCAGCAGGCAGCTGCGAGTGGGGTAATGGATAGGGGACCACCGAAGGCATTGATGATGGCGGGATCTTCAGCCAGGAGGTCGTGAAGCCGCTTTTCGGTGAGTGTGTTTTCCTGGGCCTCTATGCAACACATGTCGACTGCGCGTTCGGATACAAAGGTTCCATTCTCATCAACCCTTCCTAGGTTGGAGCAATGCCCGTTTGCAGAAACTTGCAAAATCTTCGCCCTATCGGTCAAAACATGCGCCTCAAATCTGGTAGTAGTTCCCTCTCGCGTGGCGTTCACGATAAAACGCTTGACTGTCCCGTTGAATGGCTGAGTTGACCACTTCGTGTCAGACCAATCCAATTCGTTGCTCTTCGTTGCATAGTGAAGGCAACCATCGGCGGAGATGTAGAAGATACGAATGACGCCATCAACGAACAAAGCGTATAAGGCGGTGTCGGGGGAACACTTGACTGGGACGTTGGTGGTGTGGGTAGGACTGGCAAGGGCAAACACGACAAGGTGCCTGCCTGTATGGTAAACGACAACAATGTGACCAAGGCCGTTCAAGCAGGCGGCGATATGGCTGGACGGGTGGGCCTTGTGCTGAATGACCTTCTTCGGGTCCTCGTACCACTCGTCGCTCTCTTCATCAAAGTCGATGATGTGGAGCATAGACGACGAGTCCATGTAAATAACGGTTTCGATGGATTTTCCGCGAACGTAGGCGGCGGTAGAGCCTGGACGAACACCATCTTCAACAACCTCGGTTTGGTTCGTAAATGTTTTGCCGGTCCACTCCTTGGAGATGAGGGATGAGTCTTCTGTGTAGAGAACGTACGTCCTACCATCGACTGTGTCGGCGTTGGCAGCACCTGTGAGGATGTGGGCGATTTTTTGGAATTCAAGCTGAGACATGGAGGCAAGTAAGGTTCTTCTCTGACGAGGGTTCTCAGAATTGAATTATAAAGTCTTGCAGCACATCAGTTTGTCGACGGTTCTGTGATTAGTCACTGAACGATAAAAAGCTGGCGCAAAGTTTTTGCCGTAATATCGAGATCTAAAAAACTGCATGTAAGCACAGAGATCTGATCTTCTGGATATCTGCTGGGATGACCGGGATCTTCACTGACATCCTTTCTCAAGCAGACAAGAATAGATGGCACCCTTTTTTTATCATAAGATGATAAATAATACTTTACCAACCATAGAACGGTACCAACACAGAACCCAAGAATGAGCACCAGCAATTCCGACGATGATAACCCGGTCGTCGACGTTCCTAAGCTACGACACCTCGATCTAGCCTCTATCCACCAATTTGTTGTCATGCTTTCCTTCAACAAGGACGGTACAAATTATAAAGGGAGCGCCTTTTTCGTCGTTATTCCCGACTCCCCCTACGAGGTCATATTTACAGCCGGTCATAATCTATACACTCAAACGAAGAACTTTGCGACCGATGTTATACTTTTGCTCCCAAATCCCAACCCAACGTCTGCTATTCCCATTTCAATTCCTATTTCTCCTGAACAAATCAAAGTAGCGGCAGACTACGTGGACGACCCCACCAAACATGAAGATGATTATGGTGTCATTCTCCTGCCGTGGAATGGAAAACAACCGAGACGTGGTTTGGGGTTCAAGATGACGCACGCTTTTTCTGAACTTCGAGGCGAAGCCAATGTCAGCTGTTATCGTGATCGGTCTTTGCCAGGACGACCGGTCATGTCTACTGGTCTCATTGTGGTGGACAAATGCACTGAAAACCAATTAATGTACAACGCCAAGACTGAGGGCGGTAACAGCGGCTCGCCTGTGTGGATCGCAGACGTCGAGGCTGATGAGGTCGTTGTTGTTGCGGTTCAGTATGTGCCAATATCTTCTCTATATTATCTGATTTCTAAGTCGTCCACGCAGCAATCTGAAAACTGAGCCTGGGTCTTTGGGGAGTCGTGGCTCTCGACTTTCGCCTAAGCTTCTCCGTGAGGTTTATGGGTGGGTCGGCTTGGATACGAAAAAGAAGATCAGAGCGCAAAACATCAGCAAGACGGCTCGGATTGTACTTCCTCCCTCCGGTCTTTACGTGACCTTTGAAGGTTCAGGCTTTGCCCGCCTGCAGCGCGGCACTGGTACAGAATTCGATGTCTTGCCAGCACAAGTTGCCTCCGCAATCTCCACTAGTGGCACCATTCGATACGCCCTAGCCGTTGGCGAACAGTGGGTCAAGTTCAGCGTCGAAAATCAGCAAGCGATCCTCGTCGACAAGCTGGTAGAATCATGTCTTTTCGTCAAGCAAACGATGAAAAACCCGCTACTTAAACCACACATTGCGTATATTGGCGTCGAAGAGAAATACTTCCTGAAGATGGACGGTTCCAAGTTTCAGGCTCATGACCCGCCTAGCTTCCGAAGGTCCGGAATTAGTCTGATGACCAGTAATACCCCAGTAAGTCCTCAGTCGGTTCAACTCACTGTTCACTCTTTCTGATGAGAAGCCCCATCTAATTTGTTCAGATTACTTTCGAGCCGTATATTCCATTCAGCCTTCTTGTGACCCCGGCGACGGAGGATGCGAAGGCCGATTCACACAGTGCTTCTGAATGTTGCCCAGCATGTGGTCATGTATTCCCGTGCAAGGCTTCTTGAAATGGCTTACTGCTGGTTAAATGCCTATGAAATGAAGCCGCTTGTAGAACTTCTTCTGTGTATATACTACCAATTTTATCTCATTTCGATCCTGTCAGGATGTACTTGGTGTTATTAGAATTCACCTGACGCCCTCACCAGATCCGTTCCACGCCAGAAAAACATAGCCTAAAAATGACATCCCCCCTCTCCGACCTGTCTCGTCCAAGATTTGTTCGCGATGCTGGTTTCATACTGTACGTCCAATCCAGTCTCTGTCACATATCTTCATCTTCAACTGAATCTGGGGCACAGATAAATTTGCTTCGTCAATTCGACACTTGACCGGTGAGCTTGACCCTTGACCGTGTACATCGCAGTCTATATTAATGGTCCACGCCCGTGGGATCGGAAGCGGGTGCAAATTATATGCATAGAACTCATTAGGCGCTAAATTTACGCATACATGAGAAAATGTGATGTGTGAAGTTTGTCAAGTGTTTGGCCACGCGGCACGCCGAGCCATATACTTTTTTTTTGGCAGAGCAGTCAGGCCAGACTTAGGAGGCAGGCCTGAGGTGCTAGGGGGCACGCCGAACCATATACTTAGGTATGAGATTTTGTTTCCCCCCATTGCTATAATACAATTATCTAGCTTGAGCTCGCTCTGCCTGCACTGTTGCAGCTTGCTCACCATACGCTTGTATCACAATCATGGCACAGAATATTTGGGACGACGCTTGTCGCAACACACTCCACAAGCCTGGGCGACTCGAGCGCTACTTGCAGGCCGACCCAAACTGCATCAATCAAGTGGGTGGCCTGGAATCACTGACTCCCTTAGCGGGAGCTTGCAACCATGGACATCTCGACGTCGTCACTTTACTTCTTGATAATGGTGCCCGACCTGACGCCCCTTGTCCCAATGGGCGTACTGCACTGTATTGGGCCATCACACAAGCACCTCGACACAAGGTTGCCCTTGTCAAGGCTCTGCTCGCTGCTCCGCACGGGGCGGCGAACCCCAACGAGGTTTATCCGGACGATGGCAACGTCAATGCCCTGCAGCTCGCTATCGAAGAGGCGCAAGACAAGGCTGTTGTCCAAGCGCTTGTCGACGGCGGTGCAATACCCACAGACGACAATAAGAAGCAAGCGAAGACGAGGAAAATGGATCAGTCTTTGAAGCCATTGAAACGGATGGTTGGGACCTTCGCTGAGATGGCTGCTGCTGCCGTATCTATCATAATTGCCTACACCGACGGCGGTGCTTTCAATGGCATTGCAAAAGGTGTTTTGTCGAAGATGTACAAGATCACAGCCCCCGCAAAGAATCCAATCGCTGTTGTACGTTACTCCAGCTTTTCTTGAAGCCAAGTTGACATGTGCCTCACATTTACTTATACTTCATACAGGATATTCCAGAGCCCAAGACTGCGAAAGACTTCAAGAAAACCATCAACAACTTTGTCAATGACACTGGTCTCGCGCGATTTTACACAAAAAAGCCCGACTTCATACAAGCGCTTGCAGAGAAGGCTTCCGCTTTACGCGATAACCCCAACACTGATCTTGGTAAACCATCGAACATCAAACGCCTCACGAATCTTTCCCTTTACCAGCTCGTTATCTACTGCGACGATAGCGGGTCCATGGGAGCGGAATCTAATGGAAAATACCCAGCAAGTGATCCCAGCAAAACTCGATACCACAGCCTATGCCAGCTTGTCTCGCGTATCACAAGTGTCGCCACCACTCTTCTTCCTGATGATACCGTGATCAAAGTCCGGTTTATCAACAACCCATACCAAGGTGATTTAACAGCAGCGGAGGTTCCTGCTTTCATGGAGACTGTTCGACCTGGGAATACCACACCTCTGGGACGAAGCCTTGTCCAGAAGATATTAAAGCCATTGGTGTACGACCGCATCTCCAACCCTGCTTACGAATTCGAGCAGCCGTTATTGATTTTCGCGATCACGGATGGGGAGCCTGACAAGAACGATGTTCCTATCGCCGATGCCGTCACAGAATGCAGAAGAGCGCTAGTGGACAAACAATACGACCCGACTTCGGTCATGTTCTGCATCAGCCAGATTGGAACCGATGCCAAAGCCAAAGCCTTCCTCGACAATGTACGACAGCAAGGCGAGATCGAGGACGTGGTTTATTGTACGGCTGAACAGCTGGACGTTGCATTCTCCGAATATCGACAGAACGAGAAGGAGTTGGATGTTTGGCTCTTGGATATGTTGACGAGGCCCATCATGCGCGCCGCGGTAGCATGAGTCGTGGACTTGCGGAGAACCGTTGACTTCCCCAGTCTCCCGAATTAGTTTGATTTCTAAGTAGCACGGTGTAAGATTTGATAGTTTCTTGCCTTTCTATTAGCAGAAAATTCATGTAAATACGAGTATCCAGTCATCTCCTTGTTCCCTTAGTCAACTTCCAGAAAGCACACAACGCGGTGTAGGCGGCAGTCCCGAATTTCAGTCCCCATTCGGCATTGCCGGCCGAATTGTTCTAATTTGTAAAGGGATGGGACATCATTAAGATTGAGGATTTGCAAATAATTTGTGTACCATTTCTCCGGTAAGAATTCAGTATAAGGACCTCACTGCTCGCACCACGCACGATTATGCGAACGATGCTGCGCGAAAGCCACGGTCCCCTCAGGATGTCATCAAGATGTCATGTTATAAAAAGTGACTGACGGCGCTTCCTAGGGGTGCCGGTGACTGATGTGATACCCCAAACACGACCAAACTATTTTGAAAAAAGCGTGTGCATTGTGATATGTGATATGAAAACGACTGTATACACTCACGGTTACTTTTCTGCGGGCACGTGTACACTGGAATGTACGCCACGGTATTGAAAGAACCCAGCCAACTTTAAAAATGAACGATATTTGAGTTCCTTCAAGTCTCTGTCTGTCAATGTATTGCGATAAGGCGTCCTTTCAATTATAATAGGTTGCTCGTGAGATAGCCTCTTCAGGGGGAGACAATGAGCGGTTGTTCGAGATTCTCACTGTCCAATGCAATAAATACCGAGTATATCTTTGACCTGCCACCTCAGAAGTTCCCATTGTGTTCCAACTTCTAGTAGTTCCTGCCGATTGGTTCAGACTTTCAAGAGCTACAATGGGAAGCGTGATCTAAGAGGCATCAGCGCTCAACAATCTAGCTTGTTTGGTTTCCAATTTCGGCCAGTTTCTGTCCGTTTCCCGGTGGCCGAAAGCTTGCTGAAAATTTAGAAGGCTGTTTTGCATTGAGAATCTTACGTTTAAGCTAGCTGAATGCAAGTAACATACCTTTCTTTCGGCCCGGTTTCTAAGAAAGAAGACCTACGTTTCCAGGTGGCCAGGTTTCCGCGTTTTTATTAGCGTTTTACGCGGTAGAGCAACCCGCGGAAACCAAATCGATGGATTGCTGGTGAGAGAGGTCGGCCCGTTGCCTGTGACATTCTCTACTGAGTTGGCACACTGTCCAGGTCCCAGACGTTGGGGTAAACTGACTGACGAGACAATTGCCACCGCATTCCTCCGTTTTCATAATGTATCATAGATAGCGAACCCATGACCACTGTGATTCGAAAACACGCCAAATTTGAAATACTGTTTTTAGAAACATATTGGCATATTGCCGTCCGGCGTCTCTGCTTGACGCTCAACCTCATTGAAATTACCCGAGGCAACTTAGGCTTCTCTTTGATATTTCCCAATTTGAGCGGTCTGCGTGGCAAGATCCTGTGACATTCCAGAAGTTGTGTATAGCATGAGTCCTGTTCCTGGGATAATAATGAGATTTCCTATCATCGACAGGTCTACACCCTCGGACGGCGTCAAAGCTTCGGGTACACGTCGGTGTTACTGTGTGATTTGGGTGCGATACTTTAGTACGGGAATTTGTGTTAACGCCTTTGAAATCGCAATCTCGAAGACATTCTAGCAGTAGCATCTTGATTCCTGAAAGCGCAAGATCCATGCACCGAATTGAAAGCAGAAACCCTAGACCCTGTGCCTTGTACATGCTCATGCGCAGACGGTAGAGTTTTTGGGTCCAGAAGCTACACCCCCCATACAGGAATCAAAGCGAGGGCTTTAAATCGACGCCGGTCCTGCCTGCCTGACCGTGACCTCAGCCAAACTTTTAACTACCCAACTCTCACACAGCAATGACCCAGCTTGACGATCTCGCATTTGTCCTCTTGTCTGCTGGAGGTGCCACCCACCCGGCCAGCAACACTGTTACTCTACTTTATGTGGACAGCACCACAGGTGCCCTGATTTCAAAGCATTGGGCTCGTCACGGAGGTGAAGAAAAATTGGGTCACGCCAACCATATCGCCGACTCAGCCTATCAGGAAAAAACCCAGAGGCTATGCTGATCTACATAGCCTGTATAGCATCCATAGCATTATTGCAAGCCCCCCTCATACATAGCTGTCATAGTTAATAAGGGCGCTATCATATGTTTCCATATCACACCATAGAAAGTCATATTCTGATTGCTTCAGAGACTTATTGTGATTTATAGCACTATGTATCAATATTATATGCCCTTGCTAATTGCATTTCTGCTACGCACATCCAGATTTCGAGCACATACAATAAATACCAAGAAAGATAATAAAAAGGATATATTCACAACTTAGAGTACCCTAATATACATGATTCATGAATTGTAACAAAAGCAACCACAATATATAAAGAATATTCGACTATAACATAGTAGAGGCGCACATGACATACAGAATCTGCGTCACTGCAGATAGTGTACAGAGCATAGGCCATCGGAAGGGGGAAGAGCAAGACCGCTGGTGTGGGAGAAAGAAAGGAAAGATAGTATCGACTATGATACGCACCTGCACTTTGTCATAGCCGCTCATCCTGTCAACACCTGACCAGTCAATGATAACAACGGGGTACAGCACTGTCATGACAGTTAGCACGGCCGACCTGATCCATAAGGAAATGTACTTACTTGCTCCCGTAGCCATACACGACTTCGGAGCGAATCAAAACAAGCTGCGAGGACTTGTCAATTGGTAGCAAATCAAAGCAAGTATGAAAACTTACCACAAAACCAGCCCAACCAATCTCAGTAGCTTTCCTCATCGTTAATATGGGCCCCAGTAAGAAATCTAATCGGACACTAACAAGTCAGTAGCCATTCAACTATGTCAAAGATACGACTTACGGAACGCCTGCTCGAGAGCGAGGGGTGCGAGAAGGAAAGAACTGCTCGGACCCGAACAGAGCAAAATATGTCAGCATTCATCCAGCTACAATGGAAACGACTTACGGGAACGGTTATTGATGAGCCAGACGGATAGGAGAGAGTAGACAGACGACCGGAGGATGGAGGATGTGGGTTGAAGGGAAGAAAGAAGGCGATCACACAATTCAATGCGTGTATATTTGTTGATCAACAAATCATGTCCAAATAAACAAAAACAGATCAACAAAGGCCTCGCGAGCGCGTCTGTGAAAGCACGTGCCATTTTCAATCGGAGTCTCAAACGACTTTGCGTTGAATCTTGATTCTCTGCCCAATGCCATAACCCACCACGGCCACCCTAGCCTACGCCAGCGCCACCACCCTCGTACCGGCAAGACAAGACCAAAGCCAGCACCAGCATCGACAAATCGTCGCCCTCACCGCCGCCTAACCACCGCCGCCAACAGATAGATTAGGAGGATGACGGGTGGAGAGTGTGAGGGTGTCAACGGGTGCACGAGGCCGAGACCAACGACAGGCGGACGAGGACGGCTGGCGAGGACGACGACGTCTGACGGGAGGCACGCACGGACGATGACGACAACACGCACTGTTAGACTCGCGACGGGCGGACGAGGACTCAGCAACGCGTGGCAAGCGAGGACGAGGACGGCTAGCGAGGACGACATCAGTTGGACGACACCCACTAGATAACGCCGACGACGAACGAGGACGACTACCGACGGCCGTGACAACGATGAACACAACGAGGGACGTGGAAAGGGGAGGACACGGAGTTGCGAAATAACGACCGCAAGGCGGGGTGGGTGAAGCCGACAAGATGTGGCGACAATGTCAACGACAATGCAGGGTCCACTAGGATGTAAAGTACGGTAGTACCAGGTA
Source organism: Agrocybe pediades (assembly GCA_013053245.1). Lineage (NCBI taxonomy): Eukaryota > Fungi > Basidiomycota > Agaricomycetes > Agaricales > Agrocybaceae > Agrocybe > Agrocybe pediades. Next base: position 45,306 of record JAACJL010000022.1, on the reverse strand, counting down.
GTACCCGATTGTTACTTCCATTATTTAGTGCTCGTCCTGTGATGTTGTGTAAAATCTGGTGTATAATTTGTATGACATTGAATGAAATACATGTGTTCAAATTTCTGCTGTGCAAGATAGCTGCCATAGGTGTAGCCCATTGCTCTCATAGCCCTCCATAGATTGCCGCCAAAACAATGTGCAATATCAAGGCGGTCACCCAAGAGATATAGCGCAGTATGCGCAGTATTGCCATGGGCCAAGGATATGTGTCACGCGAGATGACGACCGATGTAAGCGCGGATCTCTGATGCGCGATCACGGCTCTTGCGCACAATTGATCTAAGCGGGTAACTATGCCCATTTTGACTTTTTCCTGATAGGCTCTGTTCGACCCAACTCTACAGCAGCCTATGTCATCGCTGGTTCCATGCAATTCATTGCTTATATATTATGCGATAACAAACTTTGCGTCGTCGATTTCGACGAAGAGAGCGACGAGTGGATCCAGGACGAAACCCTCCCCGAATATGATGTCCACCCACTTGGACATGTTGCCGCTTTCCTTGCTTCTGATGCAGCAACTCCTACCATTGTTTTCCAAGACGCCTCAGAGCGCTTTAGCGTTGTCACCAAGTCCAATGCGACGTGGTCTTCCCGAGTCATCCCTACAATAGTGCCCATTGTCGGCAGCCCCATTACCACCATGACCATGGACACTTCCACATGCTTTTTCTACATCTCAGCCAGCGACCAGTGCTTGCATCATGTGGCCGCAGGCGCCGACTCTGCTTGGAGCGTGGACACTGCTATCCCTCAATGTTTGTTCTCAAAAACAGCCGCGATTAAGAGGATGATCATCTCCCCGAGCGAGAAGGGACTTCAGGTTTTTGCGATGGACGCGGACAAGGCAATGTGGGTGTTTGAGGAACGACTTGGAAAGTTGAAGAAGACAGGCAAGGTTGTTGGGAATAAATTTGATCCTGATGGTAGTGAGGAGTATGCCCTCTTCATTAGGACGGTTCACCCCCCCTTTTGGCCGAGCACTGCGGCAAGAACAGGTTCGGCCTCTTCCGAGTCGGGTCAGGTTCAGAACAACCCCGAACCGGCCGAACCGGTTCATTCAGATCGAAAAAGTGAAAGGAAAGGATATACAGTACCGGACAAACAAACTCAACAAAAAAAATGACCGAATTTTCTGGACTTAGGTAAGATCAGGAATCAATAGTAAACCCCTGGGGCATGTCAGTAGACTCACTAAGAATGTATTTCATCGAGCCGATTTTGCTCAAAAGCATTTTTAGTTTTCGGCTGCCAAAAATTTGGCCACCCCCTGAAAAAATTCGGAAAAAATCCGAAAATATGTGCAATCGATCAAGGGGGTACCGGGATTGGAATTTTAGACCTAGGGTCGGAAAGTTTTGTTTTCGGACCACAGGCTGAACCAACCATACCATCATGTGATATTTTGCCTTTTATGGACGGTATCTGCTGTGATTTCATCATGTGATGTCTCGATATCTCCATGTCACATGCTTTTATATTATATAATCAAAGTGCGAAAAGTGTCTTTTGCTCTTTTAAAACACATTTCTTTGTGTTATGCCATGGTACTTGGTATGTAGATGTATTATTACTCAATCTAAGCTCAGAAAAGACTGAAATACACCCCCAAAACTCCAATTTTTGGGAGGTCCAAAAGTTTTTTTTCTCCTCCGGAGTCTGAACCAACCAACCGGCATCCAGTCCGGGATTCCAATCCCGGTGCCCCCTTGCAATCGATAGCTTTTGATGAGGTGATTATGAATCCGTCAAATTTGTAGCAGTAGAATTCAAGTTTGGTCTATTAAAAAAAGAATTACGCAAGCATATTTCACTATCCCTCTACCCAAAGATGCGAAAATAAATCACTAAGAACCTCAAGAATGTACTAAACTTTGGAAAATAGCATTTGCAGCTTGAGAATAACCCTTCTTGGATGATATTTTCAGATATAAGGAGTGAGGCGAAGGCTCAGGCGACGGCACATCGGCAATGTTCCAACCGCTGAGGTCACGCTGGTCACGCGGCAAGATTATAAATAGTCAGGCGGTCTTTCTGTGCATATCAAGCCGAAAATACAGCTTTTTAGCTGCACAGAAGTAAAATAAGCATTATGCTCTTTCGGAAAGTACGGTGCTTGGCCAGAAAATCTGTAATAAATTAGTCCTGACGACCCTAAAAATGTCGTTCAAACTGCCGAAAATTTTGGCCACCTTGAAAACACGTGGGAAAATTATGAAAATATCGTATTTCAACGTATTTCGTTGAGAGGAGTCCGAATCCATCAAAAAAATTGGGTCAAAAAATTTCCTGGGCCAAAACAAACTTTGTTGAGTTTGATTGTCCGGTACTGTACCAGTACAGCCTAGATCTATCTATCTATCTATTGTAACAAATGCAAACGGTCGATACAGTTGACTATTTCATAATGCATACGCTCGTAATGAATATTTCTCGTAATGCATTGGACTGGGGTGGGCACCGACTCGGTGCCCAGCCAAATTCATCATTTTTTGCATAACTCATAATGCATAGGGTTGTCTGGCAGATTTTGTGCGGTTATGCATCATTACGGGCGTCGGTTAGTGGTAAATAGGGCAGACTGGATGATTACCGACGGTTCAAATCACAAAGTTTGGTACTAGAATTGGCAAATTGCAGATATGTGAGGAATATTTGCGCTTGATTTGCGCTAACTCAGAACACATAGCCATAAATTTACCGTTTTTGACTGTGTATTGCTTACTTAAAGTCACAAAGTCACGTACGTGACATTTACCATAGCGCATAAATCTGATAATGCATTGGAAAAAGGCGGGCACCGACATGATGCATTATGAGATAGTCAACTGTACAAAGACGCGAGACAAATAAGCGAGACAAAATAAGCGAGACAAAGAAGCGTTCTCATTGGCTGTTGGTCTTTTTTTGCTCACGTGCTGATGTGTCATCATCCGATAAGTGAATGCGTCGCGTCAACGCCGTGTTCGCCGTTCGCCCTTCACATTCTCCCTTACTCTCCCTTCATCATCTATCTTTTGCCTACTGCTGGCAGCTAAAGGGGTGCATTCTTCATGTCCCGGAGACATTGGGCTGCTTCTGTTGTGCGTCCCGGTGACGCCTTTGAAGCTTTTCGTGTTCAAGCTTCTGCATGGTGAAAAAGGCCTGTTTACTCGCTTGCCCTGTCGTGGTAACTTTTGCAAAAGCAATCATTCTCTTTTTTTTCTAATATTCATTGCTTTTCTTTATCTTTTTTGTGTTTTCTACTGTACCGGCTCCGTCTGGACGCTGGAGACACTTTTGATTATCTTTCATGCCCATTCCGTATATAGATAAGAAAATGATAATTATCATTATGTTTTCGTGTTCTGCGTCGCCGCATCACCGGAGAGGTCTTATGCATGACGTCGACGACCAAGCCTCTGCCTCGCGATCAGGTTTTTTCTTGAACTGGATTTGCCTGAACCGTATCGCGCACGTAAAGAATAGTACACATTGGATGATGGGGAATTTTGACCAAAGTAAGTTTCCTGTTCGTTGTAGGTTACTCTGTCTCATTGTTCACAACTCATGAATAGGTCCGAAAATATTCCCATCTCACAGCAATGAGAAAACCTACGAAATGCATGGCGCTCCCGTGCAGAATTCGATGCAGAATGCAGTAGTCCACACCGTCGCCGAGTGTCACCACCCAGGCCTGATACACCTACGCCATCTTCAAGCTCATCCGAGAGAGCACGAGTGACGAGCAGCTTTGCGTCAAGCCCAACGCGAAGTGGAGATCCATGGAAGCCCAAGACGGCGTCGCAACCTTGCTAGAACGGGCAATATTTTTGAACAGGGAATGCCGGATAACTCGAGCAATGAAACTTCTAATAGGGTACGTCCTGTTTTCCGTTAATTTCGTTGCATCAGTGTTTTTGGACTCAGCTGTCTCCTCCAGCCGGCACAGCAACAATCTCAACCATTGTAGTCCTCGAGAATGCACGACAGGCAGAAGAAGGAAGCCCGAAGACTCCTTTGTTCGACGCGCATGTTTACATGGACAAATTGACATAGATTCCACTGCAAACGACGGAGGTGAAGATAGCGGCCGCGAAGATACGACCCCGACAGAGAAACCCAGCACTCTGGCCTGCCTCCAGTATTTCAACGTACATGACCACATATTGGACGTGTTAGGTCCATACTTCATTGTTGCAAATGTGGGTAAATCATCTATCTCTTTAAAAGTCAAAACCTGATCATTACAGCGTCACTTAGATCGTTATGGTTTATGAGGGGAACGACAAAGACATCCCCAATTTTCCGTCAAAAGATTTGCGTGTTGGAGTCGACTATTCATTGGTTGGAGATATTACCATGGTGCGTACTTTCTTCTTCACGCAGCGCACAGTCACTGATGCAACTCTTCCACTCCCGGCTCATTCCTGCGTGCTCCTTTCAATATGTGACCAGCACATTCCCATTCCTCTACGCCACTGCGTGCCTCACCTCAGTCAACAAGGACACCAGTACCAACAAGCTCACTCTTCAACTTTCACCGGAGCAATTTACGCAAATATACAAGGAATACAACAAAAAGTTCGGAGTCAAGAAAACATCTCTCCCTATACGCTGCATTATCGACCTCGAAAGCAAACGATGGAAGTCGCGTGTTCCAAACTTCCAAGTAGGTCACATTGCTACTGTATCTGGCCTTCTCTCCTCCGTCTGGCGCAGCTCCAAGGAGGTCAAAGTCAAGCATTTCGTTCTCGACATTGATCAAATTAACATTGTCGGGAAAGCATCCATCAGCCCACAGGCTGATACAACGACCTCAGGTAAATACCTCGCACTCATGATTTGTCCAATTCGATCACTAACGTCGCTTTTTTAGGCTTGATACACCTTTGAAAAGGAAAGGTTTGCAGTTTGATTTCAGTCGCTCAACATCAACTCCGAGCCTCGCTGCAAAGAGACCTCGCATATCCGGAGATTCCAGCCTCAGCAGCCTCGGTTCGGAAGGCGATGTCCCTAGCACCCCAACTCCATCTCAAAGAAAGTCGTAGGTTGTAGTATCGTATTTCTGATTCGATGTAACTATCTCGAGACAGCTACTCCGAGTGCAGATTGAATAGATCATGTACAATGTTTTCGTCTTATTTCAGCTCTCAAATATTCCGGGGGTTCATTTTTTCTGCTTATAATTCATGAATAATACCTAAGAAAGCTTCTTACGAGTTTTGGTGTAATATTGGTAGGTTTTGCATTCGCAGTGAGTAGAATTAGAGTGATGAGGTTTTCGGCAGACGATAACACGACTGTCCAAACATTAAAGCCCCCGTGCGGTACCGCACGGGTTAGCTGCTAGTAAAGATAATTTTGCCGGGGTTACATAATATAGCTTCTTTACAAGAAAGTCGGAGTTGTAGGCATATTTGAGAATCTGCAGATCTTTACATTATACATCTTGGTTGTTTCTATCAAGTTTCTATCCGTGCCATGCCGGCTGTGCCGCAACGCAACCAGTCTCGAGGGTTTTATGCGACAACCTATAAGTAATCTGTGAAATCACATAGGTTTGGGTGCAGACGGGGGGGGGGGTATGGGTTAAGACAGGGTTGACTGTACCAGCTTGCCCTGAACAGGAACTTTTTTACGTCGATCTATAAAGTTGGGCGAATAACCGAGACTTATTTGGTAACTATTGATGATAGGTTTTTACTATTTAGGTAGAGTTCATCTGGCAAAATAATGACAAGACCATGCGGCATAAGCCGGTGAACAACATACTATACTTGTGGTGCCGGGCCATCGCATGGCGCGTGGCATTTACGAGTCTTTTACGCCTTTGTACATGTATATTCAAATGTATTCTAAGATACTTTCTATGAAATAATTGCATTACTTTCTATTAAAACTTTGATGCCAGAATCAATATGCTTCAAGGAAACAGTATATACAAGACGGTTCGAGCGGCAGGCCTCCGTGGCCAGTTGAACTGTGTCAGGCTTCGCGGAACACGGAGTGCCACAAGCCAGAGAGAGAGTCACTCGTCACATGAGATAGTATTGACGCTGTGAGGATGCCCGAGTGGCCATCCTCTACAATCAAAGTGCAGCAAGGTTCAGAAACACATGGTGATGAAGAAATATTAGAGAATGAAGACCCCTGGTAACTCGGCGGATGATGAAACATCATCATCAGACGGTCGCCAGCTGATAAGTGACTTAAAGCATGGAATATGGCGCCATCCGAGCTCGAATAACAAATGAATAGGCGCCCAGGAAACAGAAGAACAGAGATAGGAGTATCAGATAAGAATTTCCAAGCATGACACAGATAGGACAGCACAGTTACCGGACATCAACAGATGAAATTCAGGAATCACGGGCTAGGAAAAAGAATTTAGGCAGTATCCAAGACAGCTCACGATGAAATACCAACGGACACCCACGCGGATGACATATGAAACAATTGCCAAGAAAGGAACGATTAACAAATACCTCAATTGGCAATCCTTGACGCGCCGATGGCCCATGTGTGGCGCTGATGCACCCATATGGCCGGGATCAAATCTTCCATATTAGGAAACCAAGAATGGACATGAGAAGAATAAGGAGAGTAAAGCACGAGAAAGAAGAAAGGGTTCCAAGGGAAATGCAAGGCCAGGGAGGGTATAAAAGGAGAGGAGAAAGAAAGATGAAACCTTAGTTACCTCTGGGCTCAAAGCTCAACTTCTTACTCATTCTCACCAGCCAAATCGTGTATTTAGAATAGTTACTTCAACGAGTCAGAGTCAAACTCCTTAGAACTCGCGATCCGCCAACGTTATTCAACGGCGGATCGCTGGAACTAAGTCGATTCACCCCAATTCCTTCACCGTCGTGCATCGTTGTACCACATCGGTTTCTTTTGATTTAATCCTTGACGGCAAGGTTTCGTCCTACCATCTCCAAAGTCTCGACCTCACAACGTGGAGCCCACCGCGAGGGGAGCAAGGATTTTAAATCATTTCCAACACGTCTAGCCAACCCAAGAGGTCGGGTAGACTACAAAGCTTGCCACCAGAAAATACAGGACTTCCAACTCGAAAGAAGACTTCAAGAACAGGACTGCCAACTTCGACACAGAAAGTCAGACAGATAGCTAGATCAATGTCTCAGCCAACCGCTACACCAACTACGCCAGCCGCGACGCCAGTCATGGTTAAAACAGCAACGAAACCCTACCCAGCTAGAGGTACAAAGGAAGCTCCAGTCTTCGATGGGCACCGTACCCCTATTCAAAGATATCTAGAAGATATCGAGGAGCTTTGCAATTATCGAGGAGACACGTCAGATAAAGTAAAGTATGACAAGGCAATCTGGTATGTCGATATGCGATTTGTCGACTCATGGAAGCGGATCATGAGTCCAACGGCGACTTGGGAAGAAAACAAGAAGAGCCTCTTGGAATCATTCCCTGGACTGGATTCGCTTTACAAGTACTCGATTAACGACATGAATAACTTGGTAACCACGTATTCAAGCAAGCCCATGAACAAGCTAGAAGACGTGGCTGAATACCATTGTGAATTCATGGTTATAGCAACGTTCTTATTAGACGAAAAGCTTATAACCCAGGACGATGTGGACCGAAAGTACATCATGGGTCTACCGGAAGCCTTTAGAGCTAGGGTCTCTGCTCAGTTGATCGCTGAAAACCCAACCAGGAAACCAGGACTACCGGTACCATTACTGGATGTCAATAGAGCAGCCCGACATGTTCTTCAAGATAATGTATACAACACTGGACCGTCATCCGCGCTTCAGATTCAAGAAATCAAGAAGGAGGTTTCAAGCGAAGTCATGGGATCCATGCTTCAGATGCAACAAGCCTTGACCCTTATTCAGAAGAAGATGGATGAAGGAAGATACGAACCATCGAATTGAACTTATAGGCAACCTCAGCCTTACATGGGCAACCGAAACTATCAAGATTACCCACAGAGAGATCAAAGGAGTTACGGATGTAACTTCTGTGGAGCCAACGGACACTTCATGAGAGAATGTCCAGAATCAAAGAAGTATCTAGACGAAGGACGGTACAGGCTTACGCCTAATAACAAGATAGTTAATCCAGACGGATCATGGCCCACGGGGCCCGGTACCATTAAAGAAAGGCTTGACGCTTATAGAGGAGGAAATCAAACTCGAGATCCGCCCCCACACTTAGCTTCCACGATGATGTTTGAATGCACGGCGAATGTTCAAGACACATTCACAGCCACCTTAGAAGAGGTTGAGGCGGATGAAGAAGCTGAAGTATTCAAGCTGGTTACCAGAAGTGAAGCAGGTGACACACCTAGAAAGCCAGGACCAGGAAGAAATTCTGAAGGATTCAAAGGCTCCAAGCCAGAGGTGGTTATTGAAAAACCGGCTTCGAAGCCATTGACTCCGGCCTCCCCGAAGCAATCAGTACGCTTTGTTGAAAAGGCGACTATGGAGCCAAAGAATCCCTCTCAACCGCAATATAAGTTTTCCTCGGGAATTGAAAGTCCAGCGCTGGTTAAAACGGTTATAGAAAAATCTCTTAACAGCTTGGTTACCTTAACTCAGCAAGAATTACTGGCGGTCGCTCCAGATCTGAGGAGGTACTACAAAGACCAGACTATTACTCGAAAGATACCGACAGTTGGTATACTAAAGGCGGATGACTCTGAGGTTACGGCGGATGATACCCTGTCATCTACTTTTGTGCTACAATTTGTCCAGGACGGAAAAATGGAAAGAAGGTTGTTGACGGCATCGCCAATCGACAGACTTAGGGTCATCTTCGGTACCTTGAATGGATCCTATAAGGCAGAATGTGTACTGGACCAAGGCTCGGAGATAATGGCCATGGACAAGAAAGTGTGGCAAAAGATTGGGCATGAATTGAAGCCGGATGGAGCCATGTCGATGGAATCTGCCAATAGTCAATCATCTTTTACGGCAGGACTATGCGAAAATCTTAGGTTCACCTTTGGCGAGATGGATCTGTACTTTCAGGTCCACGTTGTCGAAAATGCTCCCTTTGAAGTGCTTATAGGAAGGCCATTCTTTGTTTACACGAGCTGTATCACGAAGGACTACAGCGATGGAGAACAAGAAATCACTCTCACATGCCCAAATACGGAAATGGTGGCAACCTTCCCCACTCAAGCCAGAGTTCGGATGATCAAAAAGAAGGAGGATTTTCAGCAGGCCCGTCTGTAGAGGAGCGGATGGGTCAATGCCTCATGTATAGAGGGGTAGTTCGAGGCGAAGAAAAAGTAACTACCCCGAGAATGTTTTCTTTATCGCGTTTTGCTTCGCCTATGTTTCTCGGCATCTTACAGACTCAAGATAGGACAAAATATATTGAATTTAACCCACCCGAATTTGATTTTGTCGCGTCCATGAATTTTCTATCGAACTGTCTAAATGAAACATACGCGTACTCGCATAGTGCGAAGGCCCTAGTCCTCAAGGCTAAAAAGAAATACAAACCAGTCGCCAAGAAGGTTCATTCAGTAGCGGCAACATTACCGGAAGAGTTCAGAATAGTACGGAAGATACCATCAGATCCGTTGGAAGGAATGCCGCAGTTACCAGTATTACCTCCAGAGCCGATACCGGGAGAAAGGTACACTCAGGAAAGGATGGCGGACATGGACATCAATCCTGAAGGATTCTTTACAGAACAAGAAGTCTGGCTGATACATTGGATCATCCGAGCCCATGAAAAGGCGTTTGCGTGGAATGAGTCAGAAAAGGGACACTTCAGGGAGGACTACTTCGATCCGATCAAGCTTCCAGTCTTGCCTCATACTCCGTGGGCTGAAAAGATGGCTCCAATTCCTCCAGGAATAATGAAAGAGATTGACGAAGTTATAGTCCAGAAGGTGGCAGCAGGAACGTATGAAGGATCGAGTTCTTCATACCGGTCCAGAATATGGCCCATCCGCAAGAAGAACGGGAAATATAGAATCGTCAACGACTTACAAAGACTTAATGCGGTTACGATTAAAGACTCGGCATTGCCCCCTGTGGTGGAAATCTATGCTGAACAGTTTGGTGGACGGACGGTCTATGCTATGTTCGACTTGTTTGTCGGATTCGATCATAGAGTCCTCCATAAAGACTCAAGAGATCTGACTACATTCGCGACCCATCGAGGGAATTTCCGACTGACTCGATTGCCTCAAGGATATACGAACTCTGTTCAAATACAGCAAGGAGACATAACGTTCATCTTGGGAGACGAGATACCTGAATACACCGCCCCGTTCGTGGATGATATACCGGTCAAGGGTCCGGAATCGTTTTATAAGCTTTCGGATGGCACCTATGAAACAATCCCAGGCAACCCGGGCATTCGACGATTTGTATGGGAACATTTGACGGTAGTCAATCCAATCATTCAGCGTATCGAACACGCGGGAGGAACTTTCAACGCAATGAAGTCTACCCTAGCGGCACCTAAGGTCGTGATTGTTGGTCATACCTGTAGTACAGAAGGAAGAACGGCGGATGAGTCGAAAGTTGCCAGTATACGAAATTGGCCTCCATGCCGAGATCTTACTGAAGTACGGTCATTTCTGGGAACCTTAGGCACTATGCGAATCTTCATCAAGGATTACGCTTTGCATGCTCGACCATTGACAAATCTAACCAAGAAAGATGTGGATTTTGTTTTCGGACCTGAGGAACAACAAGCGATGAACACGTTAAAACACTTATTGATCACATCGCCAGCTCTGAAGCGATTGGACTACTCAGCGGATGGCCGAATTATCCTTGAAGTGGACTCATCTTACATCGCTGTGGGCTTTATATTGCTCCAAGAAGGAGGTGACGGCAAGGAGTACCCCTCAAGATTTGGGTCGATCACTTGGAATGATAGGGAGTCTCGATATTCTCAGGCGAAAATCGAGTTATATGGCTTGTTCAGAGCGTTAAGGGCCTATAGAATCTATCTGGTTGGAGCCCGAAACTTGTTGGTTAGGACGGATGCGAGCTACATCAAAGGAATGCTCAATAACCCAGATGTCCAACCAAATGCTGCAGCTAATAGATGGATCGCGGCGATTTTACTCTTTGATTTCGAGATTGAACATGTGCCTGGTCAGCGGCATAATCCAGATGGACTATCTAGGAGGCCAAGATCTGACAAAAATGAGCCAGAAGAGTCTGAAGAAGAGATCGAGGACTGGATTGATCGAGCCTGTGGATTTTCGTTCATGGCCTTGAATCATCAATCGTCATCCGCCATTAACAATAGTCTGGTACCGGTCAGGAAGACATTTGTAGGAGGGGCTTCAGTAAATTTGTTCATGAAAAAGCCAACTACAAAAGCTTCGGTGCAGGTTTATACAATGGCGGATGATTCTCTTGGTGAAATCCCTAGGCCAGATGAAGCTCTGAAACGAGAACAGGAACTAGAAACCATAGATCAATATCTGAAGGATCAGATTCGACCATCCGAAGTTCAAACTGAGAAGGATTATAAAAGATTCCTTCAAAAGGTCTCAAAATTCTTCCGTCTAAATGGAAAATTATGGCGAAAATCAGCGGATGGTCGACATCAGTTAGTAATAGAGACTTCAAAACGCCTAGGAATCCTGAAGCAGGCCCATGACGACTTGGGTCATAAGGGATATTTCACAATCTGGCACAGGGTTACAAGCAGATTCTGGTGGCCGATGATTAATGGCGACGTGAAGTGGTATTTGAAGACTTGTGATGAATGCCAAAGGCGTTCACTTCAAAAGTTTGTAATACCACCGACTGTAGCTCGCCCGTTACCTCTTTTTGCGAAAATTTACGCCGATACGATGTTCATGCCCAAGGCCCAGGGGAAGAATGTGATCCTTCACTATCGGTGTTCATTATCAGCATATCCTGAAGCATCTGCTGTAGCATCTGAAAATGCGGATGTAATCGCAAAGTTCTTGTTACAAGGCATGCAAAGATGGGGAGCCTTTGCGGTGATATCAACGGATAATGGAAAGCCTTGGATCAAGGCGGTTGAATATCTAGCTGAAAAATACGGGATCCACCATATTCGGATTTCAGGTTACAATTCGAGGGCTCAAGGAGTTATTGAACGCAGGCATTTTGACTTACGAGAAGCAGTGGTCAAAGCTTGTCAAGGAAACATCAGTCAATGGCCAACAATGCTACCATTTGTCCTGTGGGCTGAAAGAGTCACGATTCAAAGATCAACAGGGTATTCGCCTTACTATATTGCCCATGGCGTCGATCCGTTATTCCCATTTGACATTTATGAATCCACGTTTATGGATCCGGATCAGTATGAACTCAAGACGACTCAGGAGCTTATTACTCAAAGGGCGATCTTGTTACAAAAGCGCCCTGAAGAACTGGAGCGAGTGGCGGAAATGGTTCACACCTCTAGAGTTAAACAGGCTGAATACTTCAAACAGGCTAATGAAGACAAACTTCGGATGAAGGATTTTGAAAAGGGGGACCTTGTCCTTTTACGAAATTCTCCCACTGAAAACAGTCTGGATAAGAAAACGAAGCCTCGCTATATCGGACCTTATATTGTCATCCGCAAAACCAAAGGAGGATCTTATATTTGTGCTGAGATGGATGGGACAGTCTCGCTGAAGCGTGTTGCTGCATTCAGGCTTCGTGACTATCATCCAAGAAGAAAAATTATCATTCCTGAAAGCCTACTGTCTCTCACAAAAACAGAGATCGATCAATTAGCTTATGGGATCGAGGAAACTGGGGACGAGGATCAGCTATGACTTTCCTTTGATCTTATTTATTATATTTCAGACTGTCTATGTATCTTCAAACAGGGATCGAATTCTTCAACTTATTTGGCTATTTATAATACATCAAGAGGGTCTAAAATTTGGCCACCAGTACAAGAAAGCGTTCAGAAAAGGAATCATGGAAGTGGCTCGAATTTGACTTGAAACTCGATGGGAACGGGTGAATTGATGCGAGGAGGACGACGGTAGGAAAGTGGTTGGCGCGATGAGCCTTCAACGAATTCGGATCGATGGACTGGTGGAGCAGCAACAGGAATGGCGATAGGATTAGGAGCCATAGGTGGATGTGCGGGAGATGGAAGAGGGGGAGTGGGAGTGATTGGGCGAACAGCGCGGATACGAGCTGACCGGCGGAGAGGTTGAGGGTGAGACGCTTGTGGAGGTGCTAGAGGACTGGTTGGAGGAGTTGGCAGAATGTGATCGGGGTGTTCGCTAGGGCAAGAACATTCCTGTGCTAGCAGAATGGATTCTGCGATGGTATTCTGCTCAGCGGCTACGACTTGATGGGCGAGAGAGGGTTCGTTGGTGATGTCGAGAGGAGGAGGTGGTGGTGTGAAATACCCTTGCGGGTAGAATGGCATTCGATGCCGACGAGGGTGCTGAACGGTGCGAAGGTCGACACGTCGAGGTTGAGGTGCCTCGAGAGGAAGGGGACTATGCTCGATGGCTAGCACAGCTTTGAGCCATGCCTTTTCAATTTCACGGTCTGAAAGGGAGGATTTGGTTCCGACTTAATAAAGAAAATTCATTCAAAGAAATTTTAGAAACTCACCGTCGTCCTCATCAGGAAGAAAGAGGGGTTCGCGAATGAGGGTTGGGGAGGTGGAGAGAGGTTCAAGATATGTATCCTCTATAAGAGGATACTCTTCCTCCCGACTATCCTCCTCGTGCGCCTCTGTCACTTCTTCGCCTACTCCTTCTGCTTCATCGGGGGAGTCGCCTCCGTCATCTTCTCCATCCTCATCGTCTTCCTCGGAGCTAGAATCGCTGGAGTCTTCCCTCCTCTTCCAGGCTTCCCACTCGACGTCGAAATCTTCGTACGGTCCAGGTTCGCGCAAGAAAGGGTTGACACTACCAAGCAAGGTGACTTCGACTGGAAGAGCGCGTTCACTCGGCGGGTGGCATAGGTTATGACCTTCAGGATAGAGGTTGTCCCTTCGAGCCAGAGTATACCAGAAGACTAAGCCGCCGACGCTGACGTCTTCAGTGGATGGACGTACGCGACGCCATATGATATCAGGAAAGATCTTTTCGGAAAGGCAGTTAGAATTGCTTCAAGACAGGCAATTGGCACTCACCAGGTCACTCTTACAACATTTTTTCTTCCATTTGATCCGGCAGGCCACACACGAAAATCCTGTGGTACCCTCGTACCACCCTAGGAAACATGGCTCTCCGTGTTTGAGGCAATTGTTGCAGGGCATGTTGTACATGAACAGACCATGTAGGAACGGGTGCATGTATCCTTGCAAGGGTACGGGGATTCGCATGTCCCAGGTGCCGTCTTGTACTTGGAAAAAGGGAGATGCATAGGGATGCCGGTCCCAGAAATGAGTCGATACACGTTGTGGTCGGCGTCCGCAGTATACTGGACGAAAGGCGGATGATGGAGGGGGGTGAGGAGAAGGTGGAGATGACACTGAAGGATCAGGAGGAGGAGCAGGCGGACGACGAGTGTTTTGACGGCGGCGAATGGATGACCGTCGTGCATGAACGCGAGCAGCTTCTTCGGCTGCTTCTCGATCTTGATCGTACCGCTCCGGGCGGCGGCATGTACGTTTAGGCCGATTGGTGTGATCCATGATGTCGGGGCGGTGGTTAAGGAGGTAATAGGAAGGGAAGGTATGGAGGAGGGGCGGAAGAAAGAAGAAGAGAAACCTTGCCGGCATCAAGGATGAAGAAAAAAGCTTAAGTCCAATAAGTCATGTGACTTATTGATGGCTTGTGCGCGTCTATCGGTTCATCGGGAATTTTGATGCGGCTTATTCTTAGCTCGGCATAGCACGGCAAATCTAAAAATATATTCGACTACTCGACGGTTTCTACTACAAGTTCGATTGTTCAGTTCTGGGATTCTCGGACTGTAACATGATTGGGCGTTAGTTAGGCTCCAAACGGTTGCTCGGAGAAAGCTCACTGGAGATGCTCACGTTGGGACCTTAGAGGGACCAGTCTGAGCCGTCCGAAAAATCGATTGGCGAGGTGCTTCGAGTTCTTTGTGACGATGCAATGTGGTGGCACCTGCGGAGCACTCCGATCATCCGAATCTGTTCGCCAAGCTGAAGAGGTAGAACGTAGTCGTGAAGGCAGCGACTGATAATAAGGAGGGTCCAGCTGGTTTGAGGAGGAAAATCCGCAGGAGCAAAGTCTTCGAGCTCCATGATAGGCAGCTATGTTCGGTTAGCATATGGACCCCAATTCAGCACGAGATATAGGCCCACCAAGAACTGTACTAGCGCTGTCAATTCACCGTGGATGGACCCGGGGAACTTGATTGGGTTGTCAGTGTATGTTCCAACCATGACGGCGTTTAGGAAAGGGCGGATGGCGTAACGCATCATGTTGGGCATGGTATACATATCGTGAGGCACCCCTTGGAGGTGTGTCTTTAGGAGTAAGCTGTGCTCGCATGGTGGCATACCAGGGAATTGAAGAACTCCTGCTGAGTTCCTGATGGGCTTCATTGTGTTGGATGGTTAAGGCCTTCCGCTTGTGCTCTTTATAGGAAAATTGTGGACGCCTTCGACTATTCAGTGACCGTGTCTCAGCAGATTTTGGTTTAATTCACATCGCCATCCGCCATGTGTTACAGGAATCTATATTACAAATTGCCGTCCGCCACATCGGTATTCGATATCTAGAAGGTCCACCACGAGGTTGCAATAAATACTCAAATTCGGAACTTGGCTTTCCCCTATCCCGTATGTCCTTATTATGGCTTTGAAGCGTCGGATGGTGGTTCCTTGGTCTATGCCAAGGCTTTCGATGGGTTTTCCTTGCGTCGCGGCCCTACCCCGCTTCTCCGTTATCAACCACTTTGTGCCTGGTTAGGATTGGCAGGTGCTGATAACTGGCCACGTACAAGTTGCTCACTCAGGCGTGTGATGTAGGACTTGAGCTCATATTCCTCGAAATCCTTCCTGTTGTTTTTGGGTTTTCGCCGATGACGTTCAAGAAGAACTTCAAGGATCGTCATTGCGGGATCTAGTGTGCTGTCAATGTTGGCATTGATACGGCCGTCCGCGTATACCGCTTTCTGAGGATCGCTGAGGAGGGGCAGGAATTGTTCGAGAATTTGTTTGGTTTCGGCCAACATTGTTAATACGGTCATCCGCCAATCATGCGTGCTTTTATACGGAACTAGGAAGGCTTATTGCCAAAAAGGGTACATCAAATTGGTCTACGCTACTACGGACCCCATTTTACTTGGCTAGCCTTGGAACTCCCTTCCATGCGGTCCTCTTCTTCGCTGTCCGCCCGTGCTCTCTTGTTGGGATGAGGTGATTTTGGATAAGAAAGTCTCATCGTACCGTTGCGGTGGTAAGGGGAGAAATTGCCCTGAAAAAATAAGCACGATGCCGCAGCCGTTTGTTCTCCCATGCTTGGTTCTTCTTCATAGTTGATAGAAGGCGAGCGCGGATGATAGGAGGGAGATCTAGGAAGGGCGACTGGAATGGTTTGGTTCTCGAAATGGTATTCCTGAAAGTCGATGGACACTCCGTGAAGCTCTTGGTCCTCCTTCGCTAGGTCTTGGCATGCTTGAACGGTGGATAGCCATGGGTGCGCTGGTGCTCCCCCTTGCATAGCCACGGAGCTGTTAAATCCGATGGCGAGGCCGATAACCTTGAGGACAGCGCAGGCGTACTCAAATTCACCCGGGATGGTGTACATGACTGCGGGCCGGCCAAGACGGTTGAGGTGGATCAACGCGGTCAAAATATTTTTCTGTGATTGTGTGATGAATAGCGTTACGACTCGGGTCTCAGTGGCGGACGTACCATGTTTGCCACGATTTCAGCTATCCAGGTTTTCACTGCTGCTTCATCATCCGTTGGCAGTTGGCGTACGATGTTGTGTTCAAGATCGATGAAGACGCAGGTTTGGAGGACGTGTATCGAATGACGCAGGCGTAGGCAGTACTCGCCCATGGGGAACGGCAGTTCATACTCCGACCGAATAACGTGGTCGGCAGGGATGCGGTATAGGTGAAGGAGTTCTACGGCGGCGGGATTCATGCTTGCCGAAGTTGTCTTTTCGTGACGGCCCTTTATACGGTCGACCAGGAGGTCGAATTTTAAAAGTGGGGAGGGGGTGTGAGGATGCCCGAGTGGCCATCCTCTACAATCAAAGTGCAGCAAGGTTCAGAAACACATGGTGATGAAGAAATATTAGAGAATGAAGACCCCTGGTAACTCGGCGGATGATGAAACATCATCATCAGACGGTCGCCAGCTGATAAGTGACTTAAAGCATGGAATATGGCGCCATCCGAGCTCGAATAACAAATGAATAGGCGCCCAGGAAACAGAAGAACAGAGATAGGAGTATCAGATAAGAATTTCCAAGCATGACACAGATAGGACAGCACAGTTACCGGACATCAACAGATGAAATTCAGGAATCACGGGCTAGGAAAAAGAATTTAGGCAGTATCCAAGACAGCTCACGATGAAATACCAACGGACACCCACGCGGATGACATATGAAACAATTGCCAAGAAAGGAACGATTAACAAATACCTCAATTGGCAATCCTTGACGCGCCGATGGCCCATGTGTGGCGCTGATGCACCCATATGGCCGGGATCAAATCTTCCATATTAGGAAACCAAGAATGGACATGAGAAGAATAAGGAGAGTAAAGCACGAGAAAGAAGAAAGGGTTCCAAGGGAAATGCAAGGCCAGGGAGGGTATAAAAGGAGAGGAGAAAGAAAGATGAAACCTTAGTTACCTCTGGGCTCAAAGCTCAACTTCTTACTCATTCTCACCAGCCAAATCGTGTATTTAGAATAGTTACTTCAACGAGTCAGAGTCAAACTCCTTAGAACTCGCGATCCGCCAACGTTATTCAACGGCGGATCGCTGGAACTAAGTCGATTCACCCCAATTCCTTCACCGTCGTGCATCGTTGTACCACATCGGTTTCTTTTGATTTAATCCTTGACGGCAAGGTTTCGTCCTACCATCTCCAAAGTCTCGACCTCACAACGCGAGAGGGTTTAGTGATTCTAATACCCGAGGTCCTGAAAGCGATAGCGACCACTTGCCAGACGGTTATGTTGTGAGTAAGTAGTGGGCATATAGAGACTATACCGACGTACTTGTTTAGCAAATCAATATGTGACTGACAAACGAAAGGCAATAGAATCCATGGTCGGTCGTACAAGGCGGATATCTGTCTGTTAAGCTCGTCGGGACGGGAAGTGTGTAAGGTAGTATTTTTAGTTCATGGCATAACGGCTATTGTTAGAACCACGTAACCGCGTCCTTTCATCGAGCGCTTACCTGCGCATGAATAGTGACGTCACACTGACATGCGCGTGCGTCGGTATAAATCAACAGTTATTATCTTATCTCCTTATCCAATCATTAGATAAGATAAGTTCGGGGGGCATTTTGTCTTTGCACTGTGGCCTTGATGCGAACTACGATGTGTCGCCAAACAAAGACAGGTTGGCGCGTAGGAAAAGGCGGCTGCATGATATTGGTATCGCTACTAATGGATGTAAATAAGGCTACCAATATATGATTTTATTGATCACAGCTACCATGGCGGGTTGATCATTGCTGTAGGCCAAAGTAAATCGCACTTCTGCCATGCGTCCTGGTAAAATGTCCTTCCACCTGCTCAACGAGAGCTCGTTTCCATCTAAGTCTTGTATTGGGAGTCGACGTAGTGGGCGCTGTTTTCCCATTACGCGTATGTCGGAGCCGTATACCAAATTGTCTTCGTAAAATTTAAAATCTTCTTCCTGCCGCTGTCGAGCAGAATAGGTAGACACTGTGTACCACAAACAAATTCAGTGTCAATCAAACGGTTCGACTTCGAGGTGAATATGTAACTCGTACCTAGCTTTCTCATAACCTAATGTACATACATGCGTGAGATAAGAAAAGTGGCATCGATGTCGGAGACTTACCCGTGGCCCGAACAAAGCATGCTGAAACGTAACGAAACCGTTCGAAAACATCGGGTCCTGGGCTGCACCCGCGTCAGTCCGTGCACCTTGGCTCAAAAGGGACAAGTTCTTCAGAACGTATGCGAAGTCGGCGGCATAATCTGGGTGACGCGGGGCTCGAAAGGTAATAGGGACCGTCGCCTCATGCAGGTTATCGCAATTGATGATCGCAGAGCCGTGCACAGAGAGATTAGCAGGGTCGACGTTGTCCACAAATTCGCCCACAAAAGAGCACACCAACTCATTTTCACAGTCGCCCGAATATAATCGCACTTCATCCTCGCTGTAAGCTTCTACCCAGCTAGTGTTCGGTACGAAATCGTTTATGCCCATGTATCCAATTTGCTCTTTTATGTCGTAGTGGCTGGTTCCGGACACTAGAATACTAGCTTGTTACTGACCATCATGAAAGCGTGTATAAATTCGTCCTTACTGATATTATTGGAGGGTGGGATAACAGAGAGAGAAGGAATGAATAGCAAGATCAAGGATCCACGCTCATATTCACGGGATTGCAACGCAGAATCGGCCGATCAGAATGTACTGATAACGCAGCAGACAAAAAGTAGTACAGCATCCGTGATAACGCGCTAGCGCGTCTGCCAAATATTAAATACTCTGCCAAAGTTAGGGCATGCGATGTTCGTGCATCCTTGCCCATAATTAACATTCCAGACCAACATTAAATCCTCGAACCCATCGCTTGCAGTAGTCGTCGTTCCTTCGCATCCAGAATCAAAAATGGCGTCTATCCCGCCCCATCTGAGAACCGCAACACCGTCCAAGTTCTTTAATGATCGCCATGCGGACGGACATATTTCTCCACAGGGAGTTCCAACCCATCTTTGAGTACCGAATGTAGTCCTGTAAACACCTCGCTGTCAAGACAATGATTTGTTTCTGAGGGATATCACGAAGACTGACCTTAAGCAATAGGTAAACGGGGCGATCGCATCCTTAACGCAATCACGGTCTACGAACAAGTTCTTGTCCATCTCGTGCATCGTCGGATAAAGAGCGTATATCCTCGTGGTCGTCATCAAGTACGCGCTAGAGGTATGTCTGAGGTACAACAGCGGGGTTATGGACCACTTGTTGATGCTTTCAGTTATACATATCGTACGATTCAGGACGTCCTGCATTAAATTGTTAGTAGTATCATGGGTATTCATATAGAATCACATACATTTTTATAGGTAGCAGTGCTAATACAGCAAGGATTATCGTCTCTGTGATAGTATGTAGTCCCCCGGTCGCTGTATCCACACAATGTCATCAAGTTTCTCCACCTCGAACGATTGGACGGTTCTCCTCCACATGGAACGATAACATCCAGCCGTTTCGGATGTACCTTGTCGTAAAGACCATCCTGATTTGACACCAAGCATCTGACTACGCCTCCGACAATTCCTCCCCTCGTTAAACGAAGCAACTCGAAAAAGTCGGTCACCATAACATCTTCCATAAACCTGTACAGATGGCATAGCAATCTTGATCGCACGAGACGGAATACGGTTTGTTTGAAAACAGTGCAGGTCTGCGACAAGCTTCTCAGAGTTTTGAGTGATCCATATTCTGCCACGAGGAGGGTGAGCTCGCTGCAGGCGATGAACTTTAGGAACGCGTAGTCGGGGCCGACAAGTTGGGACATTGCGGAGGATACGGACACGGGACATAGCTTTCGACGATGATATATAATACGCCACAGAATATACTAGTATGACCATAAACTACGCGAACATACCCGTCATTATATGTCTGCATTGCGCCCGATCTAGTCCTGTGCTTATCGCGCCCCTCGAACCGCGTCAGAAATAGTTTACGTAATCATCGGAGTTTCAATGCGTGTCGCGTCATTAACAAACTTTGTTTCGACGCGATTTTGCCTCCAATAAATGTAGAACTGGCCAAATATTTTGGTATGGTGCTTATAGATGTCCTACAGTGTACTAATCTTACGCAAACCCGTAAGAAACTTTGGAATTGCACGTAAACTGGACACTAACCAATTTTCCCGGCCAAAACCGGGCCAAACGTAACCGGAAATGATTAGTAATTGTGATGACAAAGCGAAGAATTGGCAAGGTCAGTCTCTGGGTACCTACAGGGCGTTTTTAAGGAGAGAAAATACACCAATATTTTACTTAGTTATACAAGATGTCTGTAAATAGAGAAGCATAAAATTATCTATGAATTCCGTGTCGTAAAACGCGTGGTTTCTCTGCGGGATATTGACGCGACGCATTTCAAAGTCCGATGATTAGGTAATCTTTTCCTGACGCGGTTCGAGGGGCGCGATAAGGAACAGACCACTTCGTGATAAGAACATATCGCACTTCTTATCACGTCGTGGTCTGGCTACGAGAGACTACGCCCGATCAGGCATCAGCAAATATAAAACACAGGCACGGCGCATACCTTGCAAGAGTACCCAACACGAACTCGATATCATTATCAGTGGCATTAAGCAGACAACTTTCATCGTTTGTAGTCTTCACGACAAGCACGTCTCGCTGCCAAGCTACGCAACCATAATAACCGTTGCGCTCTACAGTCATTTCCCTCTCAAGCAGAAAATTGGAATCTTCGCTGTCGTAGCGCTTGTTTTCGTCCTGAAAAAAAAAAAAAAAAAAAAAAAAAAATTGATATAAAGCAACGGTGGGGTCCGTAATGTATGTGCTCGACTTTACCTGTAAGTAGTGTATAATCACGTACTTGATTCCTCCTGGACCGAAGATGACAGGACGACAAACAGCGGTATCTGCCATACCCACAGCACCATACGGCACGCCTGGCAACCACATGAACACGTCCAGCATAATGCATTTGATGATTCGTCGGACGGCCTCGTCCCGCCAAGGATGGAACCGACACAATGACCGGTAGAGTCCCACGCGAGGGCAAGAAGATGCACTTGACAGTGTCGCACGCCGCCTTGTGTGCATCGATGAAAAATCAGCCGATAGATATCATATAGATACAATATATTCATACCAAATTAGAGGCGATAATATTCCTCTCCAACATAGTAACATGGAAACCTCTCGTAGCCTCCCATGCATTCATAGTATACTGACTTGGACGGTCGTATAACAGTGTATAGGAAGTGCGAGAAGAAGAGCCAACTAGACACATAAGGCGGGATTCACTTGACTCTATATGCCCACCCGCGAGGAACCATCAGATGACAGCACGCAGATAGTATTACAAGTCAGCGATGATCGGTCGTATTTTTTTCATGTGTCTCATGCATCAGTCTTATATCAACCATTATCAGATTTTATGATGAACTTGGTCACGCGTATTGACATATTCAAGCAGATCCATACTGAGCCCGGGATCCCAACCCAGCGATATGTGGAAGTATCATATACCAAGGGAAACATTTATTGGCGAGGGCGATTAACAACGTAATAGGCATACAAGATACGTCTGTCTCCTTTCGATATTAACCATTCAGTATCGGATAACAAGTCTAGCCTTCTCTCTTCTACGCATTCTCTTCCTGTTACAGCTCCATCGTTAAACCAAACAGTACCTGAGCGATCAACCAGTCGCGACACAAAATGAACGCCGTCTCCATATACAATACCAGATAGTGAAAGTTTAATCCTATTCTGGCCCTGACCCACGAATATTTCAAGCTCTGGTGTCATTTTGCCATCAGAACAACCAATTACTAGCATCTCGGGCACTTCGGTTATGGACGCACGGCGGATCAACTTAGACCGTCGACCTTGGGCATTACAAACCTCACATCGGTGTCTGGTTGGCAAGTTATTAAGCATATGCATGGCATCAGTGACAGTGTAGGCTGTTCCTGCTGGTGCATTGCGAGTACAAATATTGAGCACGCCAAACTGTGTCGTACCATATTCGCGGGAGTACTGACATAGTTCACATTCAAGAGTGGACGTTCCGTACGACTTATCATTTCCGAGCAGTTTAACCATCAATTCACTCAAATCGGTGTTGCAGTGACTTCCGTACTGGAATAAGTCGGGATGAGAATCATGAAGCAGCTTCCTCACATTATCCCTCGCTGCTTCGAAGGTAATAATATTATCAGCGTATCTTTCGAATTCTTTGCAAAGATTTTCCATGTATCCGCTATATCCTGTCCAATTGTCGGTCCAATGTATCCGATCCTTGTTCCAGATGTTGAAGAGGATAGTGAAGGTTACATCATAAGCACAACTAAAATCTATATTGTCCCATATTAGCCCAGTAGGACAAACGTGTTGTAGTTGCGTCACTGAGCCAATGTCGTCTGATCTTTGTTTCTTCTTAACTTCTATATGTTCAGCAGCATTTGTGTCATCTTCAGAGCCTTTTTTCCTCTTGGGCCCTGTGTTCTTTGACCGCTTAGACAAAATAGCAAGCAAGTCATCCTTTTCTCTCCACAGCAGGTCATCGCTCTCTTCGAGTATTATATGATCATTCGATGACCATTTTATAGTAGGATGCCAATCTGAGCCTTGACAAGCGTCGCCTTTCCATTTCTGATACAACCTGATTAATGGTCTTCGAAGTATAGCAGTTATGTCGTTCAGTAGTTTACCGGCGTAGCGCAACAGCGTAATGTCGTTCAACATCTCGAGTTCGCGAAACTCCTGTCTGAGATGGCCTGAAATACCATTGGTTATCTTTCTTGTATCGAATCCCTGTAATATCAAGGTTCCGCTTGCACTCGAACTTCTCGAGAGACATGTATAATATGACTGATGTGAACGACAATGGCCAAGGTCGACGACGTTGAATTGTCTCGTTTTTCCTTGACTTGCGTAGTCCGTCATCGCAAAATTTGGCAATACACACACTTGTGTCCTGTTCACGCGTACTGTGGAATCGTCCGGGAATTTGCAAGTGACAACGGTCCCTGATCTTGGTATGGGCACAACATTCGTGTCAAGACCCGGAATGTTTATGTCACGAGGAGGGTTAACCAGCTTGACATATAGCGTATCCAAGCACGGTTTTCCATGTGGACCGACGTACTCATCCCATCCATGAACGGTTCCTTCCTGTCCTTTAGTGATACACAATTCAGTAGCGTAATTATGTCTTATCATGACAGGCATACCTATGCACAGAGACAGCCTGCCAGCGATATGCTCACTTGTGCATGGTGCCGAATTCCATAATACATCCCTATGCTGGTCAGTGAGTCTTGTCGGTCCTTGTTTTTTGGGTTTTCTTCCTCTCCTTCTTTTACCTTGGCTCTCTTTCATTTCTGCGTCCGTTCTGTCAACTGAATAAAAATGAGAAAGAACCTGGCCAGTGTCATTAGCGAATCTCTGACAACCTATCTCATTTACACGATCCTTCTGTGCGTTCCATGCCGTTATTATGGACACATTTCTGAAGTGAGGATGTGCAATAGATGTACGACTTTCATTGCGATTTACTACCAGTGATTTGAGGAACATGACGTCGTCTGGAGTACACGCAGCGTATCACATGTTCTCCAACGCTGTACGTAATTTCGCATCAGCCATCGTTTGTGATCTTTGTCTCATATTACGCTTCAAAATGACTACGGTAGTAATTTGATGCCATATAACCTTGCCTATCATACTTTCTTGTTCTCTGACAGACATTCCCGCAGATTGCACTTTTGGTACGCTGTTACTGTACAAATAAGATCCTGAAATAGGCGGCAGTTGAGCGAAGTCGCCCGCGAATATGACATTTATTCCTCCAAAAGGCTTATCATGCACGTTAGTCAATTCAGCCAATCTAGCACTGATGGCGTATAGCTCGTGGCAGCTGATCATAGACACTTCATCTATGAACACATATTCAACACCAGCCAACTTTACTCTAAGATCGTTGATAAGATCAGAACCGCTTCGACCCATACCCGCGTCGTTATTACCCTTGATGTGGATACCGAACGCGGAATGATAGGTCGAGCCATTCAATAGCGCGGCCGCTGTCCCTGTAGGTGCAACGACAATGAACCTATGTGACTCGTTTTTTTGCTTGAACATTTCCAGGACCGCTTTGATAACTTGTGTTTTACCGGTGCCGCCCATGCCACCTAAATACATCTTCAATTGCTCGGGTGAAGGCGAACAAGCATGGTTGGCAATTATACGGAACGCACGTTCTTGCTCAGTATTCAGTCCATATTTTCCAACAATATCATTAGTTATGCAAACAAAATCTTCCTTCTTAGCCTTAAAATTATACTTCAGGTATTCGGCGTCTACCAGACGCACGTAGCCTTCTGGTGGACGCGAACATCCAATGCCTCTGAACGCAGAGTCTGACACTGATGGCATACGCGATTTCATCAGTGCCAACACCCGATCTCGACACTCCTTCACCCGATTTTTCCATGCATTCGAAGTCAAGATTTCAGGCGGCACATATCTCGCTGGAGGGACAATATTCTGTTCGTTCTGAGGCAACGGGTCAGTCCAACCACATTGTCTTAATATATTCGACGCTTCTTCTTGATGTCTCAACCTCTTTATAGTTTCTGGACCCAACTCGGTTGATTTATCTATTGGATTGGGTACACGATCGTATTCCGCATCGCGCTCGTCAGTTTCCGAAGAAGAACACGCGTTGAACTTCGAACGTGACTGCTTTTCTGCCTCTTTTAACTTCCTGTTGAGTTCGCCATGAAAATCGTCACGTCCATCCAGACATTCGTATCTGAGATTGAAATTGTCCATATAATTCAAATCTCTTTCGTTGAATGTGTAAAGCAAGAAAGCATTGTCCCACGATTGCGTTCCTTGTTTAAGATCTTGGCCGGTTCTCCATGGACGAAAGAGGGTTAACATTGTTGCACAATAGAATTCGCGGTCACCTTGGTCTCTCCGAGGAAGAGAGCCGCCCAGAAAATTTGGAACGACATTTTTAGTCCTGGAAAAATCACAATGAACTTCATGAGACAAGAACTCTGGATGATCTTTGCGAAAAGACACGTATTTACTTTTGCCACATGTAGGGGCTTCCTGGTCGTTCTCGATGGCAAGCTTGAACGCTTCTCGAAATTTGCCCCTTCTCTTCCTCTTCACGCTACACTGTATCCATTCTATGAGGCTGAGCTCCTCATAGCAGTCCGGCCTAAAGACATAGTCGTCCACTATGGATTTCCCTATATATCGTCCATTTTGCCTGCCAATCAAAACCTTTTCCACTTCTTCGTCATCGACACCTGCGTCAATAACATGATCACCATAGTCTGCCGAATTCCCATCGCCTTCAACCTCAACCTTGACATCAGCATCTCTCTGCCCACCATTAAATCCATCTTCCTCAAAGCATCGTTTTACCTGATGTACATAACCTCTCCACCAGAAAGGCACGAAGGAATGATTGGTATAATGGTCCGGATTATCCAGCAGATACAGACAGGCCATAGGACTTCCTAGTTCCATCTTAGACACCAACGAGTTAACGATCTTCATGATGAGTTGCCTGGCTTTGTCGCCCAGCTTCAAGTCACGGTCGTCGCCTATAATTTCCGAATTTTTGGCGTAAACATCGTAAGCTGACGAGAAGACCTGATATGTTTTCAGCGCTGGTTTCGTCACATAATCAGTGACATATGATATTGTGGATTTCACAGACGTTCCTGACAATAGACTGCTGACGTCTGTATTCGATCGCACTAAATATGTGAGAGCGGGAGTAACCGTATTCAACATACTTTCAAGTTGTTTAGGATATATTCTACCGTCTGATTCGACAACTGTCTCCTCGTAAATCTCACGAGGAAATCTCGCCATACACACCCCATTCCGTAAACAGCCTTTCTGTCCGTACCGAGCAGCTCTAGCTATCGGCCCGTCACCACCTAGATCTCCCCTCAGGTCAGGTTCGTCCTCCTCAAGCTTTACCCCATTTTTCTTTCCTTTTTTACTCTTCTTGTTGTCTACAGTCGATACTCTACATGCGTGCACATTAGATCTAGAAATAAGGTCGTCAGTGGTCTCGTCAAACTGTTTCCACCATTCTGCGAGAATATCACAGTCCACACAAACCTCGTCGTCTGAGGCGTGTTCCTTAGAGCACAGAGGTGGCGGAGGAATAGGCATAGTTTGTGTTGGATCGAGACGATCTTGATTTTCGCCGTGGTTCGCTTGATTATTGACGTTGGTAACTTGGTGTATGCCTGATCGTATATGCGATTTAGACGGCTGTCTACTGAGCACTTCAGCAAGCGTGCCGGTCTTCAATTCCCCGACTTGAACACCTTCCAAGTATGATATCATTTCTTTTCGAAATTCAGAGTCGTCGCTCATCAATTTATCTCTAATATGTTGAGGCGAATACGAACCATCAATCCAAAGCAGCATGTGCAAGTGAAGAGTAAGCCTACCTTGCTGCTCTACAGTACCGTAGTAAGCCGATGTCTTCCCATATAGACCGTCATGATCACTTCCAACGCCGATTATGTGTTTAATCATGGATCACACCATATAGTCAAAAAATTTGGCGGCGGCGACAGGGTTTCGAAGAACAAGCAAGTCTCTTTCTGTCGACGTTCTTAAATCAGGCTTGAACATTACATCGCCATCGGCATAATACAAACAGAGTGGATGCCTGCTATCCGCAGGAGAGATCGTTATAAACCATGAGGGTGCGCCTCTCATGGCCAACAGTGACCATATCTCGTTTCGCATATACTTTTTGTTTGTTAGGGAACCTTTAACATGGCCAGCGACATGGTCGATGTCATTAAGAATACTATAGCATAATTTTTCAGCTGCCGTTTCCGGTACGACACGTTCTCCTTTCTCTAACCTCTTTGAGATCGATTCAAGCACATGAGGATCTACATTCAGCAAACGAGCAGATATATCTTGAAACTTTTGTCGTTTTGCAAGTAGATAACTACCGGTAGCACCTTTTTTGATCTGCTCTTGATTAAAGGCTATCATCGGAAAGTAGTAATCAGTCTGAAAACGCTTATCGTAGTACTGGAGAAGGTGTTTCTTGTGTTCAGCTTCCGATAATTTCGATGCATGTCTGGCCTGTCCGATACCCCCATAACCGTATGGGAATAACCACGGAAACATCTGAGGGTAAAGTTGAGGATTGGCATAACCTGACTGCAGGGTCGCTTCATGGCAAATACCTAGCGCAATGCCTCCTTCGTCGAGATGACGAAGGGCACGGGCTTTCAAGGCGTCAACAGATAGATTCTCATACTCAGCGCCGGTTAGACCATGCACTGTGAATGGACATTCTCCTGATGTTGTACCTTCTTCTAGTTCGTTGTCAAATTTGCTCATGGCAGATGCAATTTTATTGCTGCTATCAGAGGCAACCTTTCTAAAGTTGACTATAACAGGTACGCCAGATAAAAAATATGAATCAAGGTTTTCCTTTGAGATGTTCAGATCTTCATAGTCAGCGTGGTTTACTTTTAGCCATTCCAAAGCCTCACTAACCCTGTTTCTCCTAACTAATAGAGGAGTTCTAGCAAATTGATCATCTGTTGGCACTTCTACTCCTAGGAATACGCATGCCAGCACCTCACTAAGTTCTTCTCTGCTGGGAGGAAGCGTGTGGTATACACGAGCGGTGGGAATGGCAAATGTTATACAGTTCGCTATCATCTTCGCGCGACCAGACGACACTCTAACAAGACAATGGTTGTGCTTTACTCTGCTAACAAGAAGCTGTTCTGCAAAAGTTAAGTTTTTCAGGACAGTTGGAACTTCGCCTATCCATAAACCGTTGGCAAGCGCACGCAGAGGCACGTGACCCTTGTCAAGAGACTTGATGCAAGTAGTGCACGCCTTATCGCAACCGGGAGCAAGCACAGGACCGTCCGTGCCACAAATGTTGCTGTCTACACCCTTCCGTTCTTTCCTAGTAACGGCAGGATTAATTAACAGCTCTAATTTTTGTTTGTTGTCCAATGGTTTAAGTTCAGTCAAAAGAGTCAACGCCCCACATACCATGCAACCCGCTTCCTGAAAGGCATTCGGTTGCATATCATCGCAAAAACCGGATATTATAGAATGGAGAAGGTCTTTGCTCGGAGGCAAAGGTGGGAACTTTTGCTTTGAAGTTGTTCTATCAGGTGTTTCCTTCAGTGATGCTGGCGTTTGAACAGGTTTATTCCTCTTTTTAAGCTTTTCAAACACACACTGTTTGCGACCGGCGTTAATCGGATAGGTTTTAACAGAACCTTTGCTTGATTTTCGACGCGTACCAGTACTTTCGATTCCCTTTTTGCCTTCTTTCAAAGCGTCTGAGGCCACTTTCCTATGCTTTCTCACACGATGTGCAACTTTATCTCTCGCAGACTCCTCCTCCACGAATATCTGGAAATTGACATTACACAATTCACATACATGATGGGCCATAGTTTGCAAAAGATGCACTTTCGGTCGAGCACTGTTCACTACTAAGCCATGCAGTCTCCCGAGATAAACAATGTCCTTGACACTCAGTAGATGCGCATACTTCGGTAAAGACATCTGCGTCACGACAGCATTGTCCACTTCTCCTATCACCTCATCGAGTGTTTCACGGTCGGCATATGAGTGAAAGCGATAGAGCTGCTTGCTATCGACGTCGAAATTGACAGGCTTAACAACATGATCACTGAGGTACTGGGCGGATACGAGATGAACGTGTTTATGTCCACCTCCGATGAATTTATTGCCCGTTGGGACTGGAGCCAAAGGTATCTCGCCAACCAGATCTTGGCTACGATATACGCGCACATTTACTGTCTCATTGCAAAGCAATTCTTGCAATACACATGGCGAAAACGCGCATGCTAAGCTAGTCCATCGAGGTCGTCCAACTTCAACATCAAAATCGTGTTTCGACATGAGAGATCGCCGCATGAACAACTTCATCATTAGAATGGTCATTCGCATGTGTTCTCTTACACCGAGTTGGAGAACGCAATGAATAACATTGCAGTAATGACGTTGAGGAAAAGACCTGGACAAGATTCGACCAACGAATTCAAAGGTGACTTTTATTCTCGCATATACACGTTCTATACCCCGTAATACGATTGAATTATCGGAACAATTGAGCGCGGGCGCGGAAAGATCACATATCCCGGAACACGAACGTGATCGCACGAAGGGAACGACTGAACCTCGACACGTTGAATGGACGGAAATTAGCTCGGGATGCGATCCGCAAGCGTAGTAAGACGCTGTAAACAGCTGAGGAACATCACACGCGACAAAGGCGTTGCTATGAAAAGTGGACGAAACGCCACCAGGATACGAATAGATTCCAACATACGTCTCAGCATCCTGTATCAAGCAAAGTCAATATAAAAAGATATAGTGCAAATACAACGGTCACTTACTGGGTCAAGAAGCGGAGGAAAACCATACGCGACATAAGCGTCCACAGAAGACGTGGGCGAAACAACTCCAGCACAAATACTGATCAATGCAGGCGTGTTCGCAATCTATTTCACCCAAGGTCAACACAAACAGGACGCAATACAGAATCAGCAGACACTCACTTGTACTATAACTTTCAACCATAGGACTACGTTGAGCACACAAAAATATCGCAGCAAAAGCATGGATCTATCGGGTATGTGAAATGGTCTAGATGAGTATGGGATGGTCAGATAGGAAGATTGGGTTGCCGATGAACACACCTTACGTGCCATTGTCTGGTTTTAACTGTGCATGGCATATGTCTTGGCTCATAATTAATATGATCAAAAGATGGACAATCCATCGACCTATCGCTACCTTTCGGAAAGCAAATAGACCCCCCATAACTCAATACATGATGCAGAGTCGATCCAGAAAGCATGTATCTCCGAGTTCAACAAGAATAATGGAGAGCGCTAGATAAAGCATCAAACAGCATATTTTATACACCGCAAACATAGTCCATGCACCCCCACACGGCCGGTGCACCACCGGTCGAGCGAAGAGATGCTGAGACAAAGTCAACGGCGTACAGGTCGCGTACATGGAGGTTTACACCATCGACAACGTAGCCAATCCATCAGTGTGACAATCACAATAATCACGTGTGATTAGATGCAAATTGTCACGGTGCAGCATTTCGTGTCACCATATTGACATCCTTTCAAAGCTCTAAATCCACTCTCCTCCATCCCTCTAACTGTACGATCCTGTTAAACTGCTGCCTGTAATCGTCGAGAGGTGCTCTCGACGTCTACAGTTGTAGTTCACAACAAGGACATCCACATATATACAATCGAACAAGACGATCAATCCCGGCTCTTAGCATTCAAGAAGAAGAAAAAGAAAGGAAAAAAAAAATCCAGATTCTGCATTAACTCTCATAGAGGTGGCACCACATGGAACTCGGATGCTATGAACGTTGATGCTGATATTCGCGCAAGAACGCACGACATATAGCAGAGGTCGCAGAGGATCGCATTGGCTGGGCAGGGCAGTGCAAGCGACTCAAGGTCAGTAGTTCAATACATATATATATATAAAGCCGTATAATAACAAACCGTTAAACCTGTGACAGTGTATATACAGCCAAGCGGGCTGGTTATAGTTGACGATTCCGCACCACTCTCCTTTCTTACTCCAACCAGAACGTGCGTTTCCAACCGGATGTAATAAATCACATACTAATCAATTCATCAACACAGTTCGCACAATATAATCGCAGGCAACGTATCGTACATATGTTTGAAAGCGAAAGACCAGATATATCAGACGAGCTATGGGTCCGTGCTGTACACCTCAGAAACCAGGACCCTGTAAACAAGTCGAACGGCAGAGCCACTATAATAAACGGCACAATTTTCTACTCGCCGAAATGCTCACGGGACATAAGGGGTTATGATTTCAATACGAGTTTCAACCAGAAATACGACACCAGATGCGACGACATAGATGAGATTCGAATGCCGAAGTTCTGGTCGGCCGATCGCACGTATCTCGCGTTCTTGGAGATGGATAGCGTTTCAAACGGTCCGTTGGGCTGGATTCTCCAACACAGAAGATTCAAACTCAAAGAAGGAAGGAAGAGCGTGCGCATGCATTCCGACGACGTCTTACGCTGGAACAGATTACAATTCGACCTAAAGAATGCATCGAGAGATATACTCGAATTCACTCATGCACCGTGCGGTCCAGATCTCATAGAAAGCGCTTTGACATGTAATGGTCCGTATCCAACTGAAGAAGAAATGAACGAACATGTAGAGAGGTGCAGGGAATGGTATGCATACTGGATCGCAAAGGCTGCCTATGCCATCGCCGTATGCGAGAGCGTAGAGGAAATGGAATGGAATGAAGGAGGACCAAAGGGACTAATTCCTTTGCGATGGTTCAGATCAATGGCCGAAAAGGGATGGTACCAAGGTTTAGTTTCGTGCATTCGTTCGGCCTGTTGTACAGCCAGTTATATTTCGAACGAAGATACAAATAGCTGATTCGAATGGAATGTTCCTGGCGAACTTAACAGAGTCGGAGTCGTGCTGGACATTTGCCACCCGAAAAGGAACCAGCCACCCGTACAATGGTTCATTGCAAATGGTGTACCAGTATGGTATGAATGGTTCCCGAAACAACGATATCCGTGCTCTTTTGGAGACGCATTAAACTTGCGACCAGAACCGGAACAATTACAGCAAGCTGCTACTTTCATGGTCATAGAGATGCAAGACAAGGGTCTAGAAATTAGCGCATTAGACCAAATTCGGCCCTTCAAGTTATTTTGCGATGAGAGATACAGCAGAGCAGACATCATCAAGCAGAGAGAAGACGAAGATACAAGAATAGCCAGAGAAGAGAGTGGGGTAAGAAAAGTATTTATATGGAAAAAGAGATGGAATGTGTATTGCCGTAGCAGGATGGCAGACGAGGAGGTCGGTAACGCAATAAGGCATTATCAGTTCAACGGAACAGCTAGATATGATGACCTCACGGACGAATGGGAATTGTGTTCGTTCAAATCCGACCCCAACAGAGAATACATGACGCCGCCGTCTTATGTTTACAGAGAGACTGACGATGAACCATATGATTCCGAACAAGAACATGAAGACGATTCTGTGGAAATTGATATAGATGCTACTACCACGGACACGCATGCCGAAAGCATGGACTGCATTCACGCAGACTCTGACGAATCCGGGGTATCATCAGGGGATGAAGAGACCCAATACTTTGACAACGACTCGCATCAAAGCTTGACTGGATTCTATCCTTTTCACACAAACGCGAAATACTACACCCTTGATGCTGTGCCTGTCGTCGAGATCGAGCAATACGAACCTATGCATATACTTCACGAAGTGATGGGTTTTGTACCTTCGATAGGCGAAAAAGTCTATCAACGACGTGAATTTGACTTCTCTAGCAGACGAATGTACTGCAAATTAATAGGCATGGAAAGAACAGACGACGAGTTCTTTCAAACGGACGCGGCGACAGAGGCCACCGATTTCGTCGACATCATGACATCAGTATCGCAAAACACACTGCCCAACACTGATAGATGGGATATTCACAGGGGAAACAGAATTCCCTTATCGAGCTACGAAATTACGAAGAAGTTGATCACATTGAGACGGAGCGATGAAAAGGAACCCGGAGCTCTATACGTCTTCGACTACGGTTCAGAAGCTACATTAGATTGGATGATTGGGATTGAGAGCGCCATCGCAATTGCAAAGTTATGCAGGTCAAATTCAAACGCATCTGATTCCGCTCTATGCAAGAGCATACTGCAACAAGGCATACAATTTGTTGCTCTATGTAAGCGTAGTCCAGATACGACGACCATTCCGGATTTCAGAGTGCGGCCGAAACCCATGAGGATGCCAGACTACAAATTCACGAAAGCTGATTACGCGGCATATACAGAAGAGCTGAACACGATGTTGTCGAAGAACGGGCTCGCTCGTCGCGCGCTCAAAGCAGGCGGAATCGTATGGAGAATCGTAGTCGGCGAGGCATTCAGCAGCGTACTAGAAGCGAAATGGAATAGCATCGCATCTTCTACAGTATACGCATCCGAAAACAACGACGAATACTATGACGAGACATGCACACGAGAAGAAAAAGATGCGATTTGTGGCGTATACATGTGTCCGGTATGTCAGGCTAATAGACAGCAATACTTCAATGCACTAACAGATCTTCAATACACAGAATCAAAGATTGAAATTCTTGAACGCTCCTGGTGGCCGACTGACAAAGTATGGAAAAGGTTCACCGCCTATCCCTACTGGACGGAATTCAATGAACACTGGTATAGGGAACGAACGAAGAAGATATTATCAGGCACGGCGACCCCTCTAACTCAGCAGGAACATAAACAGCTTTTGAGAAGGAACAGCAAACAAAATAGGCTGACGAAGAAGTTAGAAGACAACACGACAACAGCTTTACTTCATCTCTCGGACGGAGGTTTATCGTACTAGTCATTTGAGTTCCATGTATCACGCGCGATGAATTTATATGTTTTGGGCAAGAGACGTGTCAATTTAGAGCGAAGTACAGGAAAATGGTTACAATTAACGAGCAACACCTAGCACAATTATCCACAATGCATAGGTGTACAACCTGTACTCGCCACCCTGTTGCTTTTGCAGCTGCGATATGTAACCGACGACTGCACAGGATTCAGGCGGAATCTCTCCCCTGAAACGGTCGAAATGGCGGTCCAGATTCCCGAGGACGTCGGCGGTAAATTCAAACTTCTTGCCGACACCGTCGTACACAGGTACTAATAGAAACTTATTAACCAATGAGTAATAAAATAAGCAGATCAAAAAGAAAGCGACTGACTCTTTTCACCAAAAGGAATAGGATGTATAGCATTAATAGCGGTGTTCACAGACTTGCTACTCTGGCCGGTCTTGATGGGACTCCCGGCGGTAATAAACATCTTGTCAAGTTTAGATGGAGCCTTTGTTTCGGTATCTGCGACAACAAATATTACAACGTGAGTAGCATTCCTAGCGCAAAGATTATCACTTACCGAACCCTCGCGTCTTTGTAGCAAAGGTCAACTGGCCCCTCCAAATTTGCGCATGGATAGTAGTCTGATTGAGGAGCATACCGAAGAGAGATATCATGCGGTTGAACTCGTGCGAATGGTAAGTACCGTTGATATAGTGTCCAGCGAAATCCAAAGTGTCATGAAAACGATCCAGATAAGATTCCTGGACCATGACAGGAGAAACACAGACGGCCGTCACGTTTCCGCCTGTAGCGAGCTCCCAACGTGAATCAGACCAAGAGACAGTCGGCCTGGCGGAGACGGACAACGGGTCGACCCTAGATGGGTTAACAAAGCGACCATCGCTAGTGAACACAATGGCACGCAACAGCTGTCTGAAGAGGAAAGCACCGAAGTAAGTACAATATATTACAGCAACGAGGGCTAAATGATAAAAAAACTCACTTCATAGGCATACTACGAATGTGGTCACGCCACGCGGAAAAAGCCACGAGAGGATGATCTTTAGGCTTCGCATTATTACTACCTTTCGTAGGGGTGAGGGAAACCGCGCTACGAGCAAACAAAAAGTAAGTGAAATAACTCGATACAAATAAATATATGATACTGACCGCATGTTGGGAAGCCCGTCATAATGTCCCTTTTCATAAAGCCATCAATCATAAGCGTCTGGATTAGATATCTCGCACTCCTTAGGAAGCGACCTGATAATGACAAGCAATTAAAAGAAATGACAAAATATTCGAACGACAACATGAACATACTTAATTCTCAGAAACTTGTCATCGTCGTGATAGCGGACACCCGACGACTTAGACGTGTCTTCATTGTAAGGACCTGGGAAGTCAGACTCATCCATTGAATCGATAGAATCCAATGCACTGGATATACAGCAGATCGTGAACACTCGAACACATAGAAAATTCCAAAAAAATAAAAATAAAAACAAATACTCACGACTTTCCACGAGCCGTAGATCCCAAGTCCATCGAGGTAGTCTTAACATTTCCTGCCGGAAACGGTTCGCCCAACGTAGAACGGTCGCTACCCAAAGGCTCATCGTAGGCATCAGGCGACTTTCTAAAGAAACGGCGACCGGATCAGATGAAACAACGCGGACACATATTCAATAACATACAGTGCAACGTCGCCCTTTGGGAATTTAATACGTCTAGCTGGCTTCTCAGGAGAAGGAGTGCGCGGAGTACTTTCCGGATCCGATCGACGCTTCTTAGTCCTGCATCAACGAAATTCACTACACGTGCGCGCAATGTCAAGAAGGTTTAAGACTCACGGTGATCTGTCAGGAGTATCTGGAACAGTGATTGAAGCTCTAGTGCCGTAAGGAGGAGTGATTGGAGCAGGGCGCTTCAAACGAATACGAGCCGAAGTTTCCTTAGGACCGGAATACATACTAAAAAGACTATGTTCAGACAATGCGACGTATACAGATTGCACACATACGTGTCACCGTCAACGAGCTTGGCGCTACAACGGCACAAGGGATCGCGTCAGAAACGCATGAAAGCTTAGAAAGAAAGACAACTCACTCCTCTTCGGGATCA
Source organism: Agrocybe pediades (assembly GCA_013053245.1). Taxonomy (NCBI): domain Eukaryota; kingdom Fungi; phylum Basidiomycota; class Agaricomycetes; order Agaricales; family Agrocybaceae; genus Agrocybe; species Agrocybe pediades. The sequence goes on along the minus strand of JAACJL010000022.1, from coordinate 8,823 downwards.
TCGACATCATCATTTTCAACGAAGTCATCCAAAGAACCATCGTCATCGTCTCGCGCGTCCAAACCATCAACCTGTCCAGGCTTTCGGCGACCACTGCCGTTCACAGAAGCCCGAGGCGCATCGTCGACCTCGCCAGGGCCAATGTCAGAATCATCTGAAATCTCCAACACGTCGTCGCTGAAAGCATAAGGCGGATCAATAAGAATACACATAAGATGTTTGGCAATAAACTCACACAACCAAAGGGTTGCTGTAGCGAATATACATGTTATGGTATCAGTTACATTGTGAGGCCGCGATGGAAAAAGCTTACTCAGGCTTTATCTTGTTCTTCTTCGCGGTAACAGCAGGCACCGCTTTCTTCTTGATCCCGACTGAGGCAAGCGTGTCCAAACTGTACAAATAATAAGAAAAAAACGATGACGCGCGCAAATGAAAGATATATTTACCTGCCAGATTCCTGATCGTCGTCTGAGTCTACGATGGCGGGAGTTTTGTAGGTCTTTGTCACTCGTTTCTTAGGCGTTGTGGTTAACGGTGTTCTGCAGACACGAACGTAAGAAGACTGCATGGGAGCATGATCATAGAGACCGTCGACGTACCCGTCATCAGACTTGGAAGACGACACCCGCCTGTTGCTGTTAACAGGACTCGAGAGCGTAGCATTCTCGAGAGCGTTGGTTAACGATTGCTTTGGCTTTGGCTTTGGCTTCGGTTTAGGTGGCATGGAATAGATGAATGAGAAACTCGACATGGAAATACCATGGCTTTTATACGAAATTACTTGATACTTGGTCCATCGTTCCAAGATTCCAAAAACCCAATCAGGACAAGATCCGTCATAAATACACCCGCTCCTAATCACAGAAGCACGCGTTCCAAACATCAACGGATGGCCATAATCAAATTTCAAAGGCGACGGCCGCCAATATCGGAACCCAGATGCGCACTCAGATACCACATAGAGCACCAAGGCATGAATATCGAGATCCTATACACCAGTCCAAAACGTTTAACTTATAACACACATATAGAGTACCTGTGACGCCGCACAAAAACATCGCAAGTCAGTAACTCTGACAGTCTTCTCATTATGGAACAATTGGCGGACGAACATTACGACTATGCTTCAGCCAGTAAGTACACTCACCACACATAAGTATTCAAAATAGCTGATTTGAACGTAGAAACTTCTCTAGAAGACTTGATCGACAAGAGAGCTTTGCTGGGAACCTTGATGACGAAACAGCTCGCAACACTCGATGTACGTGTTATTTTTCGATATCTTTACGGTCAACACATGCTTACAAGGTATGTTCCTCGTTAGATGAGCTCTGTGCATGTCAGGCCCTCCGGCAACCCTGGCTGTCTGAAGTTATGCGACAACGAGCAAACTGACGCGAGCGTTGAACTGTCCATTGTCCGCGTCCAGGGAATTATATGCGAGAAGATACTGCCGCCCATTAGCAGACCCAGGTTAGTACCCCATGTTTTTATCTTGGTGCCCAGCTAACGAATTTGAACAGCAACATCGCCAACATGCAACGAAAAAGACCCCACATCCGTCAAGCTGTCACCATTACGGGTATCGACTCTTCAACTTTCGACGATTGCATTGCCAAAATCGAATCTATATACATGACGTTCTACAGCCTCCTTCCCAGCGACTCGATGGAGGGATGGCAACCCGGTTTCTTCAACAAGTACACCACCATAACGGCACAAACGAGATACTTTGATCGCGTGTCGTCTGGCGCACAAACCATTGTTTCCGCGGGTTTCACTAGAGACGAAGACCCATACGGTGTTCTAGCAGACATGGAAGGAGACGGTTTTGTCCATGGCGAAGACAACGTAGTCGAATATAAAGGACGCTTTGTCAACGAGAAGACGAACACCACGACGTGAGTACTCGATTGAATTAAGATCGGATGTCGCTCTAAGTTCCGTTCTATGTCGCGCTTGACAGTTACAAGCCCATAAGCCCCGTGACGCTAAAACCAGGCGACATCGTAGAGTTGTCCATTTCATTTGCGGTGTATGGCAAGAAGGATAAAAAATACGTGTTCGTACCACACCTCAAAGGGATACTGCTGCTGTCGTCGGTTCATAGAGAGGTAAAGTACATTTGTTATCAACCCCATCGAATGCTAACGACAAAAGCACAGAAAGCGGCTATATTGCAAATGAGAGCGCGCTTCAGACCACTTTCCGGCGACGGGGTCGTCATTAGAAAGCGCAAGAATCTCTATCCAGAAGACGAAGTCACCGAAGAAGCACGAGCGAAAATCGCGAAACTCACCATATCAGATCAAGCACACGATATGCAGATGGAAGAGCATTAAATCATTATAAATTCGCAGCTAGTAATCTACACGCCATTCGCTTTGTACGGGATACTCTTCCAATTGAATAACATATGCCATTGAAAAGTTTACAACCAAATCGCGTGTATCGTATCACAATAAGCAGCACATCAGCCATGAACCTCTAAGGTCGGATAGAAACGACAGAGTGTTTATAACCATCCTGTTTAATTCTGAACAGGAGATTAGGATTGACAGATATGCGTAATGATTAGACACACCACAATGAACACTCACCGCGAACTACGACGACAACTTGTGATAGCCTCAGAAGTAGACGAGGACGGTAACCACTTTTCCTACAACAAATCATATTAGACAGCGCAACGAAAGGACTCACTGGACCGACCGACGTACAGGTATAACAAACACCTCGCTATCTGGTTCTCTCCTTTTCTTTTCAAGCGCATATCTATTATATTCGAGCAGAGCGGCAAGAATAATAGCGTCTGTGAGCATCGATGTAATAACTTGGGTAGATAGAGGCAACAGGCGAGACCCAAAACACCCCACGTCCAACCAGCACTAAGGAAATACCAAGCAGTGCCAGGCAAAGCATGGCAGGAACCAACAGAAGGTATTAGGGAAGGTACGAGATTGATTGATACGCAGCGAAGGAATTACATATCCGCATACACAGTACATACGAGCTCATGGTTACAGAAAAACCACGATGCATCGAAAGCTCCGAACTAATCAACGACGTCTGATGTAGCCTCGGCCGCCGCCAGAGATTTACGAGACTTCCATACCGCTGTAAGAAGAAAAATCGCGATGAGTAAGGTGCAACACTGCAAAAAAAAAAAAAAAAAATTACGCAAGAATACGCACGTGAAACATAGGCAAAATCTTTCAAAGACCAAATCAACGGTCCGATAAAGTCGCGGACAATATCAGAGGGATCATGATTGGCGATGTAGGGAATAACGAGCACGCCTTCGTCATCCATAGACCTATCGGGAAGCGAACGAACGTATCGCATACCCCGGGAGAATAGGACGAAGCCCCGCTCTCTATACTTGCGAAAGCATCGGCATGTCTTGGGAGTGAGGATGACGACGAGACCTTTCTTCGCAAGGGTCCATTCCGGGTAAAGGCAAACAACTCCATACCAAGATATGTAGTTCATCACGAGGGTGGAATGGAAGCCGACCACCGCACAAGTCGTCCGATATTCGTCGCGTACGCAAACGACATTGACGGTAGTGACCGACGAATCACTCTCGCTGCGGCGCTCAAACGCAAACACGGAATGCAATAAGGAGGCGGAGGATCCTGGCGCAATATAAGAAGGTGCTGGCGACTCGACCTGCCGGTACCCGGACAAACGTAGAACGCAAATCAACACGTCCTTGCCAGAATACGGGACATAGAAGTCGATGTCCCCTGGAACGAAAGAGCCCGGATGGATGGCGGCCAAGGCAAGGGAACCGGATATAATGGAAGATGTTTCCTTCAAGATACTGAGGAGGAATGATGCGGAACGAAAGCCGAATCGCACAGCCTGATAATCCAAGAATGCGGCGCCGGCGAGATGTGCATCGCCAACAAAGAATGTCGTAGGGGGCAACAGGGAGGGCGCAGGTTCCAGCCACATCAAGCTGCCGAAAGCAGTCGATCCCTCAAGACCTGTATTGAATACATTAATTAATATTCAAGACGTGGATACAGTCAAGAGGAAAATAAGGACACTCGCCTCATATCAACATGTTTAAACGACCAGATGAAATGGGACAGAAAGGGTTAAAGTAACCTGACGCAGAACAATGCGGAGCAAAGTTATATGTAGAAGGCGTAACCACAGTCGTATCGCGCTCTCCTTTTTATAGACCAGTGCCGCATCACCGCAGGTACACAACTAAGGCTATAAAGCGCCAGGAAAAGCAGATCGCGACAACAGCGCACAAGGAACAAAAACCAAACCATATGACCGCACGAAAGGACAATTACCAAGATATGAAATGAGAAATACACACAAGCGTTTCACGTCGCCAGACCATTGCACATTGATTGAGCACGAAACCGGACAATCGGAACCGACAGATACACGATGTAAGTCAAACGGGCAAAATGAGACAGCAACGAGCTACGGACATGAACGTGATATTTTAGCACGCACTCTCCAATGCTTCGCTGTATACACTAAAAACTTCAATACAAATTTATTTAAATACATATTAACTAAAGTAAATACAAAGAACAAAACAGAGACACATACATGTTGACACGTACAGTGCAGACAGATATGATAGAAACAAGATTGAACGTAGGAGTAACAAAAATAATCAATATGCACGAAACACAGAGCACATACAGCCCGGTTATCTTATCATCCCATCATAAGCATCATAATCTTATCGTATATTCGAGATTGCACGTGCTATCAAGATCGCAACCGGCAAACGGCAAATGGAAGCATCCGAACCGAAATCTAATCACGTGTTAATTTGATGGCAGTCAACAGGCGTTACCACCGCTGGCGCGGACACCTTTTTACGTCGTAATAAGTGCTTAATAAATGTTTTCTATTTAGGTTACCTTTTTACGACCTCAAAAGGTGCCCAAAAAGATATCGGGCATACCATATATAGGAAGCCCGATATCTTTCTGGGTTACCTTTTTGAAACGTAAATAGAAAACATTTATTAAAGTGCCTTTTTACGACCGAAATAGGAATTCGCGCCAGCGGTGTACAGGACCTGCAACTGTTTCTGGCGGGCTCGTGTAATTATAATAACTCCCTTTTACTTACGTAAAAGACTCGTAATGTTACATACGCCGTTCCAAAACTTGAATCATCCTCCCACCTGGACCATCCAGCTTCCTAACCATGTTGTCGCCATAAACATCGCCCGAAAATTTGAGGCTGCTGTCCGCTTCGAAAACCCCCGTCTTCCAGAATTTAAAAGCATGTTCACTGTTCAACCTGAGGAGTAAGGTCAGAATCACGACTCGCAGTCACTCACATTCAAAACTTGAACAAATAACTTTGAAAGACTCACGGCTTGTAAAGCCAATACCAACGCTCCTGCGAGTAAGTCATCCTTTGGTAGGACACTTGGATCCGGGATATCGTCGTATTCCGCGAAATGAGCATGAGCGAGGGTGTACATGATGAGATTGTTTTGAAAGAAGTCCTAAGCCGTCGTTAGATACCCGGGCCTCGTAAGGATGAGAACTGGTACGCACATGGTGGGTAATTTTTTTGTCTCTTCATCTCGATTCCAAGACTTCCAAAAGAATGGTGCATTGGGTATTGCACCCCGTTTCTTGGTGTAGCCTTCGATAAAGTCGGCGACCTCGATTTGCCCGCCGAGGAAGTCACCATTTCTTCGTTGTCTTCCAGCAAGTGGCGAACTGCGTTGGCCGCATGAGTAGCAAAGCCATTACGCCAGTTGTACAATCGATATACAATCTATAGAATATACATAAGTGCAGTTATTCACAGATCGAGAGAAAGAGAACGCACTTACCAAGTCAGACCACACGTCGCCGTCCTTAACTCTATGACCGCCACCAGGGAACACAGTATCGACCAATTCCTTGACCTGCTCTGCATTGAGTGACTAGATAGTAAAGACTTAAGTGTTTACCAGAGCCAACTGGGCAGCCAGAGACTTGCCAGAGACACTTTTCTCAAAGTAAATCGGACATGGAGACATTCTATCAAAGACAAAGATCATAACCAGAGACAAAGCCGTGGTCAGAGATGGAGAAAGACCTGCAAGACCCGCTATCAAAGACAAAGCCACCAAAGACAAATTGGACGTTTTACTGATGTTCCGAGCGCAACGGTTCCTGCTCTAGTCCTGTTCCTTCAGACAGCACCACTGATCTTTGGCCTTCATATTTGTCTTGGTGAGGACGCACAGTGATGACCAGCTCATGGATCACTTCCTTGTCTGAGGTGTCGGCAATGGAGGTCATGAGCGGCGTGTTGTTCTGGTCTTCGGGACAGTGGCAGGCATCAACCTTGGCGCCAGCGCCAAACAGTTGCCAGGGCAAGTGTATCTTCTCTAACAAGAGTTCTCAGAATCGAATCATAAATTCTTTACAGGACATCAGTCCCGTGTCTGTGAACTGCACAACTCCAAAAACTGGCAAATTATCGAGATCTGAAATCAGCATGGAAGCACATAGATCTGATCTTTTGTTGTATTTGGTGTGACGACCGGGGTCTTCCTTATTACTCCTTAAAATAAGGCACCCCCATTTTGTCGCAAGCTGCTAAGTTCTAACTGACGGCGTACGCTTTACCTGGGTCCTGCACAGAACTGCAAGACATCACAGGACATCACCCCAAGAATGAGCGCCATCGATACCAATGTTGAGGATGTACACCAGGTCGTCGACATTCCTTCCCTACGACGTATCGATCTAGCCTCCATCCATGAATCCGTTGTCAAGCTTTCCTTCGCAGTCGACGGTCAAACAGGCGTAGGGAGTGCCTTCTTCGTCATCATTCCTGACTCCCCTTACGAGGTCATTTTTACTGCTGGCCATAATCTTTACACCGATGCGCAAACGTTTACGACCGAGGTTACGGTTTGCTCCCGAACCCAAACCCCATGTCTGCCACTCCCATTTCAATTCCTATTCCTCCCGAAAACATCAAAGTAGCGGCTGACTACATGCAAGATCCCACCAACTATGAAGCTGATTACGGCGTCATCCTCCTACCATGGAATGGGAAGAATCCAGACGAGGTTTTGGGTTCAAGATGACACATGCCTTTTCTCAACTTCGAGGTGAAGCCAGAATCAGCAGTTATCGCGATATCACCTTGTCAGGACGACCCGTCATTTCTGCTGGTCCGATTTTAGTCCACGAATGCACCGAAAACCAATTGGTGTATAAAGCGACAACTGAGAAGGGTAACAGTGGTTCGCCTGTATGGATTCCAGACGACACCGATGAGATTGCTGTTGTCGCCATTCAGTATGTGCCAATATCCTCTGTATGCTGTGTAATTTTTTTTAAAAAAACTCTCACACAGCGCTCGGAAACCTGCTCCTGGATCAATGGGGAGTCGTGGCTCGCAGCTTTCACCTAAGCTCCTCCGTGAAGTTTATATGTGGGCCGGCTTGGATACAAAAAAGAAGATTAGAGCGCAAAACACCAGCAAGAGGTATCCGGTTGTACCTCCTCCCTCTGGTCTCTATATGACTTTTGAAGGAACAGGCTTCGCTCGCCTGCAACGGGGGAATGGTACAGAAGTTGATGTCTTGCCGCACAGGTTGCATCGGTTGGTGGTATCAAATATGCCTTGGCCTCGGCAAACAGTGGGTCAAGTTCAGCATTGAAGATCAACAAGCAATCCTCGTCAACAACTTGGTAGAACAATGCTTATTCACCAAGCAAACAATGAATAATCCCTTAATCCATCCACACATTGTGTATATTGCCCTTGAAGTGGCTACAAGCTAAGGATGGACGGCTCCAAGTTTCTACCTCACGACCCACCCAACTGCCTACGGTCTGGAATCAGTATGACTACCGGTCATGACCCTGTAAGTCCTCGTTGGTTCAATTTACTGTTCACTGTTTCTAACGAAAACCCATTATAGTTCATCCAGTTTACATTTGAGCCGTATATTCCATTCACACCCTTTGTGACTCAGACTCCTCATGACTCCGGCCACTGCTGATTCGTATGCCTCTTAACGTTGCTCCGCATGTGGTAATTTGTTACATCCCAGCTAGGGCTGGGTCAGATTGCTTTTTTCCCAACTAACTGACGTCAGATTGCTGAGCCTCGCGCTGAACTAACTGACACTTGTTATAAACTGTCAGATTGCTATTCACGTGATCTTTTGACAATAAAGTCTTGGCGTTATTTTTGGTGAAAAAACCTTCAGAAAAAGTGCATCGCAACGCACCCATGAGCAGATATACGGCACTAGTGTGACCTAAATAACTACACAAAGTGTTCTGTGTTGTAACTTGTGACAATGGTCAGACTTGTTGTGGTAGAAGCCCTTCGTTTGCGGAGTCTGTGAGCAGACGTCCTGCCGCGTTGATGCCGAGCATGTTTACAGTCGAAAATGAGACGAAAAAGGGAGTATTTGACTGATTTGCCGTCTTTCTGCTATTCTAGAAAAGCAATAAATGCTCGAAATGTACTCCAAAACCGTCCTCATGCAGCGCTATAGGCAAGGGAATCTGACAGTATCTGACATGCGGTTTTGACCCCTAGGTATCTGACACGGTTACAAACATGTTTATAACAACTGACATTCTGACATGTCAGATTGGAAGAGGTATCTGACCCAGCCCTAATCCCAGCGTATCATGAATACCAAGATTATAGTCGTTAAACTTATAGCTCAGGGATCAGCCAAGACTCTGCGGCTGTGTCGATGATATAAATTTGTCTCTTATCTTCGAACTTCCATGTCTGCGGCTGTGTCGATAATATAAATTTGTCTCTTATCTTCGAACTTCCATGTCCACTGTT